>WOXC01001430.1:0-18175 GCA_011680675.1 Gymnobelideus leadbeateri | reverse complement strand
TGCTAGTTAAGTATAAGCAGGATTGGAACCCAAGTTTCTCCTAATTCTAAGTGTAAAACTCTTTTCACTATACCACACTGCCTTGGAGATCCTTTCCAAATCAGATTCTGGGAGACTATAATTTTTAGGCACTGAAATTTCAAGTACTGAGACATTGTAATGGAGAAGAAAGGGTATGTTTTCTGCTACCACTCTGCCTAGCTCAGCAGAGCAGTGGTGGACTATGGGTATAAAATGACACATACATTTTGAAGTGTGATCAAAGTGTTAACCCATTTTACTTCATTGTATTTATTTGGTACAAAGGAAGATTCTAATGCAGAGGGAGTTAGAAGGGATAGTAATGTAAAAAATAGCAATAATAATTTTATTAAATAACAGAGGCTACTTCCTCTGTCTTTGCATGCTGATTGAATGTGAATCTCACTCTGTTGATTTCAAGCATCAACTCCGATTAGAAGGGAAAAAAAACTCCCAAAGGCTCTCTGGGAGGGGAGAATAGGAAGACTACTGGGAGACATTATAGCAATATAACAACAGAACATATCAATGAATACTTATTTTAAAAGAAAAAGAAAAGAAAAATCTCCCAGGCTTTCTTCTACAATCCCTTCTATTTCCCAAAGGCAGCAACGAAACCTGGCAAGTGAGATTTTTTTGTAATACAAAGGCTCCATGACTGCAGAAATTTACTTCTTTAGGAAGAAGTAGCTTCATTTGGCTTTCTATAAGAGTTGGGCTGCAAAAGCCTTTAATGTCCCATCCCTGGAGTCAGAGGTTTCGATCTCTGCCTGCTGGAGGTTTGGCAACTTTTCTGTTCCTTTGAGGAATGGAGGCTTCAGGTTCTTACATTCAATCATTTCCTAATGACCTTCTACATGTTGTGAAAATCCCATTAGGCATTTCTCAATCATTCCCAACCTGGCCAAAAAACGCCAAGCAGCGGATCCCCTTTCCTGCTGACTACTGGCTAATGCTTTATGATGTTTACCAGGCACAGACCGCACACAAAAGTGTTTTTAAGCACAAAAATCTCTATTGCACCTTCAGTCAATATCACACCTTCATCCTTTCTATCCTCTACCAAGAATATCTTCTATACACATCCAATGTCCATTGAGGAGCTTCTCAAAGTGGGAGAGCCTAATAGAAGATGGTGGCTAATCAATCAGCCATGAACTTCAACCCCCTGTAGTCTTGTTGCCAAAATCACCCACCCTCCAATTTAGAGCAATAACAGCTACACCATTAGCATTCCACTCCCTTCATCCCCTTCACTTGGACTGGAGCTGGCATCATAAGGCAAGTTATGAATCAATGATTTGGTCCATAAATTTTTTTATTTCCTTCTTGCTCTGCACTTGGAACTGTCAAATACTGCTCTCTCTTCTTCTTCCTTCCTCCCCCTGCCCTGCCCCTAACTTAGCATGTGGCAGGTCCTCATGACTAAAAGTAGATTGCAACCAGGACAAATCCTGAAAATGTAAAGGCATGGCAAGAAATAGAAAAGGAAGTGATGATTCTGCTTTTGGTTTGGGTGAGAAGAATGCATCTTGGTATGATGTGAATTGGGATGCTGGGAGGAAGATGGAAAACTGAAGGAAAAAACCGAGGTCTTGACCCTCTTATTGACTCTGACATCATACCCCTTTGCCCAGCCTCAAAAGCTACTACAGATGGTCTCTTTTTGTGGGGCTTGCCCAGAGAGTCCCCAGCTGATCATTTGGGTAGAATTGTAACTGCTCAAGCCCATTTCCTGACCATTAGCGATGAAATTCTCTGCTTCAATCACCAGCATCCAATGCCAATAAAGTGCATGGGGAAGTTCAGGGCTGAGTCACATTTACCCTTCAGTGGAGTTGCTCCAATTTGCATCCAAATTGATTTTATCACAGCAAAATATTTTAGTTCCGATTAACACGGGATAATGGGATAATGTTTAAATCCCTCTTCATAGCGATAAGATTCAGTATCTGGAGGGCAGGGAATGCAGTAAAGATATATTGGGTTGGCAAAGCCACAGGTTTAGGAAGGGGAAAGAATGCATATTTACCTAGGGGAAAGTCAATCAACAAGCATGTACTAAGTGACAGCTGTGTGTCAGGAACTGTGTTAGGCACTAGCCATCAAAGTATAAGGAACAAAATCCACTCTGCTCTGGAGGAGCTTCCATTCCAATTAAGGAGACAACAAATGCATAAGGAAAAAGAAACAGCATAAAAAAGGGATAAAGACAAATAAAAAGTAGCTAAACACAAGAGAGATTGGGAGGGAGGAAACTGAAATCTGAGAGAAATGCCATTTCTTTTTTTTTTTTTTTGCCTCATAGCCCATTTCAGATGGCTGTGATCTCCCTTTCCCAGAGAACAATGACAACAACAGCTGATATTTATATAGCATTATATAGCATGTACTATGTGCCAGACATTATCTCATTGTATCTTCACAACCACCTTGGGATGCAGGTGCTATTATTATCTTCTTTCTGCAGATAAGGAAACCAAGGCAGATAGAGGTTAAGGGACTTCCCCAAGGTCTCACAGCTAGTAAGTATCTGAAGGCAGATTTGAACTCAGGCCTTCCTGACTCCAGGGCCTGGACTCTTTCCACTACACCGCCTAGCTGCAGTGGTCTGAGCTTTAAAAACTAGGTGATGCTGACTTCTCTTCCTACTTACATAGTATGTGTGTGGCCTGGGACCACAAAGCTAAAAGAACGGATGTGTTTAACTCTACCAGGCTTTGGCCCCAGTAGATAAATGGCATAAATAAAGGAACCTCATTATTTTACATCTATAAATACAAAGTTCCACTATGCAAATATCTACTGAGGAGCAAGTTTAAAAAAAAATACAATAAAAATTCATTGAATCAGCATCTACTAATTCAGAATTCATGACCACTCAACCAGAATCTGACTGACCTTCACCTCCTCCTATCTATGAAGAAAGGGTTTGCTAAGCAAATTGAAAATATAACTGAGATTACAGGAGATAATATGCAACATACCTGAGAGAACAAGCTACTCTGAAGGACTTTTGCATAATAATTTGTGGCATGCAAATAGGTGCTTCTTATCATAGTATCACAGATATAAGTAGGACAGCAACCAAAGCTTTGCCCCTGAACACCGAATTTAGGAGGCACTTAGCAGGGCTTTGGATAGAAAGGGGAGAGACTACTACCTAGTTTGCCAACAGAATTAAAGTAGGAAGCTATGATTCACCCCCAGTAGCCACACCTCAGGTGGGCTCCCAAATTACCCACCTCCACCTCCAGTCTCTGTCCCTGAGATTCAATGTCTCAGAATGAAAGGTGATTATTTGAGGGCCAGTTTCAGCACACTCATCCCAGGCATGGCTTATGTACACGAGTTCCAAAAATTGCTATGGCTATTATTGTGTCTCTATAGGATCAGAGGATTGGAGCAAGAAGGAACCTGATTCTAGACAGACCATCTAGCCTCATTTTTACACACGAGGAAGTTAAGACCCAGGGATTTCAAATGGTTACAAATGTATATTATCTACTCATTAAGGTACAACTAGGCAGGTCCTCTACTGGGAAATACTTTGTTAGCAGTCAGGTGATGTTTTTTAAGAGAGTAAATGACACTTGACTTGACAATGTCTTCATGACACTAGAGCGAAGAACACCTGAGTTCAAATCCAACCCCAGACACTGATGAGTTCATTCACTGGCTGTCCATAGGCAGGTCACTTAACTGCTGTCTGCCTTGGTTTCCTTAACCATAAAAATGAAGATAGTAAGTAGTACCTACCCCCCCAGGGTTGTTGAGAAGATAAAATAATACATTATTTGTAAAGTATTCTTCAAACTTTAAAGTTCTATATAAAGTGTTATTATTATTCTTATCATTTGAAAATAATAAAACTATATTTCTTTAAAATAGTCTATAATTTAAATTTTCATTCATTCAGACTGGCATCTCCCCATTGTGGTCCAAATTAGTATGATTGTTCCTTTTTAAATATAGTGGCTGCTCTGTTAATAGAATATAGTTAACCTTTCCACAATACAATTAGTATATACAGGTGGGTTAAGAAAAACTCAGAACCAACATTACTTAGCAGTTCCTACCCACCCTCAGGTCCTAGACTGGTCATGCTTAGAAACTCCAGTATTAGGTAAGAACCTTCCCCAGGCTGGCTAACAACCTTACCTGCCATATCTGATGTAGCACTTTGTTTCTTAACTTTCTGATGTACTGAATATGCATATTGTAGCTTATACTTCCCTGTGTAACACTGTAGCTTATACTTATCTGTGTCAGTAGACTATAAGGTCCTTGAGGGAAAGGATCACCTCTTATCTAAGCTTTACATTTTCCCCAACATCAAGTGGTATGCTTTATCTAGAGTGGCACTTGATCAATATTTGCTCTGCCATGTTGGGTCTATTATATAGGTCCCTTCTGGAGCTAGAGGCACACAAAATGTTTATACGAGGTATCAGCTAGTCCTTCTAAGTCACCTCCTGTGATTATTACCTGGTTTGGACCCACTGCCTCAAATCCCCTCAAAGTCATGCCTAACTTTTCATCTGACCTCAGAGATAGTGTTCCTTCATGGCTCTCAACTTATATGCTGCCAGAACTTGAATTATTTCATTGACTATCTCTCCATTTTGTTTCCTGATCCACAGTCCCCTGGCTGCCCATGCCAGGGGCATGACACATGGAAGCAACAGTCTGTGGGGAAGAAAAAGATACTTTCCTTCTAATTCCTCCTGAAGCCTGAGCAGAACAGCCACTGGGAGGCCAAACTGTATACCTCTGGCCAGCTAAGCGTTCAGACAAGCAACAGAAAACTGCTGCAGGTGGAAATAGTGCCAAGTTCATTCTGCCTCTTCCCCTTCGATCTCCCTATTACCAAAGGAAGACACTGGAAAAAAAAAAAGAGCTACACAGAGCAGAAGACTAAAGAAGGAACCTCCCTAGCCCTTGGGACACTCAAGCACAGCTCAGGAACCCAGTGCCCACCCTGGGGCCATATTAGTTTCTCAGCAGGCACTAAATATGGTCATCCATCTTCCTGCCTCACTGACACAGATTGAGATGAATTGAAGGGAGTCTTCTAATTATTTTCAAGATCAATCAATAGATCAGATCTACAAAGGAGCAGCCTACTCCTTCATTATTATTATTTTTTTAATTATTACTGCTCTCTTCTTGTCCATAACCATTGGCCCAGTTCCAGTTCTTTGTTTTGTCTCAAAAACAGCCAAAGGAACAATACTATTTTTCTGTTCTGAAAAGGCACGATAATAAACACCACTTATTTCCTGGCTGACAGTCCTATCATAATCTCTAGTGGGGAGGAAATTAATTGGGGGCTCAAAAGCACAATTTTCCATAGGTGATTATTATAAGCCATTGGGTTACTTTCCAGAGAGGGGAAATATTTCCGATCTCAGGCCAGGAAAATTCAATGCATTTTTTCATTGTCTCTAAAACATCATTTGCCAATTACCTTTGAAATGTTTTCCTGGCAGCTCTCCAAAACAAGACTTCTTCTTGCTGAGGTGTATGGGGGAGTTCTAGCCATGTCATTTAGAGAGCTTTCTGTGCACTATCTCCCAGAACACAAGTACTCCCTAAAGGATTCCAGAATAGCTACTTGGGCTAATAACTATTCCCCATTATCACAGGTGAATAATTACTGGCACTGGCTATCTGAAGTTCAGGGTGGGGGCAAGGGATGGCAGGAGCCAAAGTGTGAAAGAAGGATGACAGGAGAAAGGGGGACAATTCCAAGGAGTTTGATTCATGAGGCATAACAATAATAACTCATGCTGATAAGGTTTACTAAGTTCCATTCCTCATGCCAACCTTGTAAGGAAAATAAGGCAATTATTATGAAGCAATTAAGTGGTGCAATGGATAAAAACAGTAGACTTGAAGTCAGGAAGATCTGAGTTCAAATTCTGCCTGGACACTGAATAATTGTGTAACCCTGAGCAACTCACTTAACCTTTCTCAGTCTCAGCTTTTTTATCTATAAAATGGAGGTGATAATGATAGCACCTACATCACAGGGCTGTATGAGGACCAAATGAGATCATATATATAAAGCACTTTGCAAACCTTTAAGCATCATACAAATGCTAGCTATTAGTATTATTATTATCCCTTTTCACAGTGAGGAGATGGGTTCTTTGAAGGGACTCACCTGTGATCACCAAGCTCTAAGTGTCCAAGATGGGATTCCAGCCCACGTGTCTTGTCTCCAAATACGACATTCATCCCACAGTGCCTCTCTTGCCATTCTTTATTCCCACTTTTCTCTTCAAGTTTTGCTTTTCCCTAAAAAGGCAATTTGTGCTTCTCTACAGTAGCATCAGTTTGATCAATCAACAGCTGCTTATTGCTGTTGGAATGAAAGGAAGAGGGATGGTCTTGACGGAGGAGACAGAATTTACAAGGATGCTCTTATAGATACCCAGGGCTGAGCTGAGCCTTCTCTCAGTAAGTGGCCATCCAATTTCTAGGTGAACATTTTCTTTGAACATAAAGTGGAACAATTATAAGCTCTTTGTGGGGAAGGGGCTGTTTCAGTTCTTTTTGTAGCCCCAGTATTAGCACAATGCCTTGTATATAGATGACATTTAATACATGTTTGGTAGATTGAGTTGAATGAAAATGAAATTAATTAAATTGACTGAAAATTTCATGAATTGACCTATTCCTCATTGGGTAATGCTATTTGAGGGGGGAGGGGAATTCCCAAGCTGATCTGGAATTACTCTTTCTGCAATTTTGGTGTTGTTCAGTCAATTCAATTGTTTCTGACTCTTTTTGACCCCATTTGGGATTTTCTTGGCAAGGATACTAGGCTGGTTTGGCCTTATCCTTCTCTAAATCATTTTACAAATGAGGAAATTTAGGCAGAGGTAACTGACTTGCCCAAGGTCACACAGCTAGTGTCTGAAGCCAGATTTGAACTCAGGAAAACCAGTCTTCCTGACTCCAGACTCAGCTATCAAACCACTGCACCACCTACATGCCCATTTTTCCTAGCTCTCTCTCTGCCCCCAGAGTTAAGTACAATATGCCTAGACTCTCTTCCATTTAATAACCCTTAAGGTATTCCAAGATAGCAACGCTATCTCCCATTGAATCTTCTCTTTTCCCAACCTTTAATTATTCTATTTAAATATTATATATATATATACTGATCTAATTATCCTACTGATATATATATGTACATATATATATCCTACACACATGCACACACACACACATATGTGTGCGTGTGTACGTATATATGTATGTATTCTCCTCTCTGTTGTAGCCAGAAGCTCCCCCTCTATAACCTAAGACCAATATCATTGAACTTGGGAATGACCAAAGGAACAATTGTAAGATTTAGGTTTGACTTCTCTAAAACCAAAGAAAATGTTTACATGCTTAAATGATGTCCTCTGTTTGCTAAATGCAGCTTCCTAGAATAGTTAGGTAGCCCAATGGATAGAGTACCAGGCCTAGGACTCAGCAAAACCTGAATTCAAATTTGGCTTCAATTAGTTAGTAGCTATGTGACCTTGGGTAAGTCACTTAGCCTCTGTTTGCCTCAGTTTTGTCATCTATAAAATAGGGATATTAATAACACCTGCTTTCTAGAGTGGTTGTGAGGATGAAATGAGATAATATCTGTAAAGTTCTTAGAACAATGCCTGGCACATAGTAAGCACTATGTAAATGTTAGCTGTTATCATATTTCTTTCAGAACCTGATTCTGATAAAACATCAGTATAGCTTTTATAAACACTAATACTTCAGAGATTTCCTTACCTTCTTGGCAATTTATCAACTAGCCTGGATTCTGCATGTATTTTTCTGTTGAATCTAATGATATGTGGCTAAATCTTTCAGTCTCACAGAGTTATCTGCCTCTGACACTGGCACTAGCCCTATGGCTCCCTTACCAGACCTGAAATTCTGTCTAGTAAAAAGTAGAGAATTCAGAGAAAAAGAGGAAACAGAACAATAGAGCAAGTGTCCAAGATTCAGGCTGTTAGAATTTAATAGGTGCTTAGAGAATTTCTCTATTTAAAGATGGGGCAAAAAGGATCAGCAAAAGGGAAGTGTTTTGCCTGTTGTCTCATGGCCTTACCAGCTGCCCAGACTCTGAGTCCACCAGGCACCTAGGCCTTGCTCTCTTCCCAAGCCTGACCATCCACCCTGAAGCTAAACTCTCATTTATGTTGTCTCCTCCTCCCATTAAGATGTGTGTTTCCTGGAAGTAGAGATTGTCTTAGTTTTCTCTTTGTAACCTTGAACTTACTTCACTATGCTTGGCACATAATAAGCATTAATAAATGTGTTTTCATTCATTTATTCATTCACAGCTAATAAATTATTTCAGTGACCATAGAGAAGGAGTGGACTATGGATAGAGACACAGCTTGGGAGTTAGGGAAATCTGGTTTCAAGTCCTGCCTTTAAGATTCTGGGAAAGACACTCCTCAGCTCCAGACAATTCTCTAAGACTCTATAATGCAAAGCAGGGGCAACTCTGCAGTGGCAGGGGGAGTTTTCTCACCAGGAATTCCCCACTCCAGTGAAATCACAGACCTAGTTTTAAAAAAAAATTGTGACAGCCCTGAATCAGTGCTGATACTTAGCAATCTTATCCGCCAATGGTAATGGCATTTGTCAAGTGTTTCCCATGGACCTATGTCAGCCACAGGTAGCTCTAAAGACATAGACCTTGGCTCTTAGGAACCATAGACTCTCAGAGACAGAAGCTACCAAAGTCTCCAAAGGAGGTTGTCCAACATCCCATCTAGTGCAGAAATCTTTCCCATAGCATCCCTGACATCTGGTCTTTGGAGAATGCTAATCATTAGGAAACAATTTGTCATGCTGAATCGAACAAGAGACTGCATACCATATTAACCGTGACTAACAATAGAGTTAGAAAGACTGGTATTCAAATCCTGCCTCTGGTACAGATCAGTGTGAGCACCAAGGAATCACCCAACTTCTCAATGCCCTGAAGAAATTCTATAAGGCTATTAGAAACTGCTGTTCTCTGTCAAAGGAAGGCATCTCCACATGGGAAATGAACTACAACAATGGATTCACAAGCCTAGGCAAGAAAATAAAAATAGAATGCAACTGAAATATTGTTTTTGTTCAGTTGCTCCAGTCATGTCTGACTCTTTGTAACATTTGGGGTTTTCTTAGCAAAGATACTAGACTGGTTTTCCATTTCCTTCTCCAGCACATTTTTACAGATGAGGAAACTGAGACAGAGATTAAGTGACTTGCCCAGGGTCACATAGCTAGTATCTGGCTTTTTGTCTGGTTGGTTTTTTGTCTTTTTGAAGGGAAGAAGGCAGGGCAGTTGGGGCTAAATGACTTGCCCAAGGTCACGCAGCTAGTAAGTGTCTGACATTGGATTTGAACCTAGGTCCTCCGGACTCCATGGACAGTGCTCTATTCACTTCGTCACCTATAGTTAGTGTCTGAGGTCATATAGGAACTCAGCTCTTTCTGACTCCAGGCCTGATGCTCTAGCCACAGTGCCACCTCTGCCCAACTGAAGTACACCTCCCTATAACTTCTACCTACTGATGCTAGATAGGAGCTTACAACTTGATATGATGAAGGCATCGCCAGAAACATCCAGGGCATTTATTATTTTTAAACAAATTAGTTAAACTCATTAAAATATAAGACTGAAAATGTACCATTTCCACAATGACCTACTGTTGTGAAAGTGTTGTTTGCAGTTGTTTTCAATAGCCTGCTGGGAAGGGCTCTGCACTAAATCATGCACAACCTCTACTTGTAAGGAAAGACTGAATTTCTGTAGAAAATCAGAATAGCTGCTCTGGGCCAGCCCCTGCTCAGTTCAGACCAGTATACTGCGTCAGCTGGAGGCACTAAGGCATAGACTGTGACACGTTCATGAAGTTAGCAAGATATAGTGGAAAGACTGGCAGGAGAGCCGAGTTTGAATCCTGGCAGGGTTACTTATTAGCTACACCCTTGAAGAAGTCTCCTTACCTCCATCTGGAAAATTACAGGGTGGTAATTGAATGATCTCTAAAGGCAGCATAGTGTGATGGGCAGTGTACTAGGCTGGAAGTCATGGGAATTTGGTTTGAATTCTGCCTCTGTCATTTTCTATCTGTTTGACTTTGGGCAAGTCACTTGACCATTCTAGGCCTCAGTATCCTCACCTGTAAAATGAGATGAGCTAGATTTAAGGACCTCTAAGGTCCCTTCCAGGTCTTAATTTATAAACCTACCATGTCTTCCCACTCTAAACCCTATGATGCTGAGGCTCCCTTCATCATCCAGTATAGTCTCTTCACCCATTAATTTGCCTCAGCCCTTTTCCCCGGCTGTTTGTGGCTTAGTTAATGTGTCTTCTTGGGGGTAATCAATTTAAGAGCACTCGGAGGTATAGGAGCTCATACCTACTAAATTAAAGTGTGAGCTTTTTGTGGGCTCTCCTGATTTTCAACTTCTCTGCTTGAGTTTCCTCACCTGTAAAATGGGAATAATAAAAGCTCTTACCTCCCAAAGTTATTGTAAGGGGAAAATTAGATATATCTGTAAAGGACTTTGCAAACCTGAGAGCATTATCTGAATGCTAGCTAGTAGTCATGATTATAAGTACTGATAAGTGCTTTTTCATTCATTTATTTGTTCATTCACAAAAATTCAATTGAGGGAACTTTTGAGGGAAGAGTGAAAACAGAGATTAGCCCACCTTGGATGCTATTGTAACAGGAGAGGGGATGGCTCACCATCTAGAGAGCCTAAGCTTCTACTCACTCCTATGATGGACCCCAACCACCAAACCCCTAGGAAGAGGTAGAGAAGAGGTATGACCCTCTAGGGGAAGGCTGGTCTTAGAGGAGGCCTTCCATGGAAACTTGAGGAGAATAATCTGAATTCAAGAGGGGAAGTAGAGGTGTCAGGAAGGAAGCAAACACCCCCAAACATCAGTCCCCTGAGGCAAAGTCCAGATCTCCCCACACTAGTTATGCCCCTGAAGCTTTGGCTCCAAAGTCTCAAAAGATCACAATGTTCTTGTTCAAAGCATCCCTTCAAAGGGCTACCACCACAATAGAAACAGAGAATTCCCCATCCTCCACTTCACTCATTTCATGTTGATGACAAAACCCAGCAGAACTAGCGGCTCTGCTTTGGATATTATGATGCTTTGAAGACAAGTGCTGATTACCAACAGCATACCCACTAAATGGCACTGTGGGGAATGCTCTTTAACATATTTACCTAATTAGCCCATTATAAAGTGTAATGTGATTTCTTGTCTTATCCTGTCATGAGTTTTATGAGAATTTCTAAGAAACTGACAGTCAGAGGGGAGAAGGAAGTGACATAACTCCATATGTTTCTCCAAATGGGTATACTGACCTTGAATTTAACAAGGCACAGAGAACAGCCCCTGGGGTTCTGCAATGTATGAATGTTTCCAATGATGTACCCTTTCTTTTAATGGCACCAATAAGAGATGGCCTCTAATGCAAGGAGGCAGGTACCTGCCCACAAAGGCAACACCTGACTTCAGATCACTACCCATTCCACTGCAACTGGTCCCCCAAGAGGTAGCTTACTTTGAAAATCTAACTTCAATGGCATTTTGGAATCCATAGAAAACCTAGTCCTCCTTTTCTTCTCTCAAAAGCACTAGAGAAATATAAAACAATGAATTTTCTTATCTTTAAACTGAAGAAAATGGATTATTTAACTATGTCACTATTACATCAGCATCATGATAGAAACTTAGTGTTGGGAAGGAAGGAGAAAAGAAAGGGAAAAAAAGGAAAGAAAGAAAGAAAGAAAGAAAGAAAGAAAGAAAGAAAGAAAGAAAGAAAGAAAGAAAGAAAGAAAGAAAGAAAGAAAGAAAGAAAGAAAGAAAGAAATATTTATTGAGTGCTTATTATGTGCCAGACATTGCATTAAGTGCTTTACAAATATTATCTCATTTAATCTTCAAAATGACCGTGGGAGGTAAGTGCTATTATGATCCTCATTTTACAATTGGGGAAACAGAGGCAGAGAAAGACTAAGTGATTTGGTCAGGGTCACACAGTTAGTAAGTATCTGAGACTAGACATTAATTCAGAGCTTCCAGACTCCAAGCCAAGTGCCCTATCCAGTGTGCCTTCTAGGTGCCAGCAGTTATCTGATCCTGACCAAATCATACCTGACTAAGAATCACTTCTATAACATCTCCCACCTCCCAGCCATCTCCACTCCATCCCACTTGTGCTCTGTCCATGGTCCTTATCTCCCCATGACCCCATACTGTACTCTGCTCCTGAGTTCATAGGCTCTTATGGGTGAGCATTCACCTAACCCAGCCAGGAACTCTGCCTCCATGCTATTTCCCAGTCATCTCTATACCATGCCCCATGGGCACCACCCCACTTCACCTCTCCAGCTCCTCTTCATGTACTATCTTCCTCCATTAGAATGTAAACTCCTAGAAGGTAGGGACTATCTAGTTTGCTTGTATTCATATCCCCAGCACTTAGCATAGTTCCTAGCACATAGTGTAAACACTTATTAAATGCTCCCTCTAGCATTCATCAATAAATTCATTTATCTGATTGTCTGTCTGTCTATATATGCAAACTATAGACCAGTGAGTTTGACATGAATTTCCAGGGAAATTTAAGAATGGACAATTTAGGATAAAAAAATCTAGAAAAATAAGTGACAGTTCCAAAGAACTAACTTTTTTTCATCAAGAACAAGCCATGCCAAACTAACCTAATTTCTTTATTTCACAGTGTTATTCAACTGGTTGGTCAGAGGAATGTTCCAGATACAGTTAACCTAGATTTTAGCAAAGAATTTTACTAAGTATCACATATTATTCTTGCGGAAAAGATGGAGTGATATAGGTTAGACATTAATACAATTTGATGGATTCAGAGCTAGTTGACTGACCAGAATCAAAGAGTAGTTGTATTCAATAATTCAATGTCAACTCAGCAAGAGGTCTCTAGGGAAATGCCCCAGGGATCTGCACTTGGTCCTGTATCATTTAACATTTATCAATGACTTGGATAAAAGCACAAATGGCTTACTGATGAAATTTTCAGATTCAGATCAGATCACAAAGCTAGAGGGGGAGCTAACACACTGTATGAAAGTTAGAACTCAAAGATTTTTTAAGGCTAGATTAGGGTTTCTAAAACTTTTGTGTGTCACAAGCCCCTATGGCAGTCTGGTTAAGTCTGGTGGGTCCCATCCCAGAATAATGTTTTAAAATGCATAAAATAAAATATGTAGAATTATAAAGCAAATCAACTGTTTCAAAATAAATTTATCAGAATATTGAAAAAAACCGAGTTCACATATCCCATGTTAAGAACCTCTGGGCTAGAGCACTGGGTTGGATCTAGTAAGATGAAATTTAGAGAGGAATAATGTAAAAGTCTTATATTTGGGTTCAAAAATCAACTTCATAAGTTTAAGATGAAAGATGCATATTTAGGCATCAATTTGTTTTTGAAAGAGAGAGGGGTTGGGGTGGATTTCAGGTTCAATAAAGGATGTACTGGAAACAACTGACTCTCCGGGGAGGTTATATGTATAACACACAAGCTTAATCTGCATTATTGACATTTTCCCTATCACTTTCTTTTTGTTTTTTGGAGGGGGGAAGATAGAGCAATTGGGGTCTCCATCACTTTCTTCAATCTAAACAAGGAACAAAACAAACCAAGTCTTGATTTGTAGCATTTACTGATTTTCAAGATTTAAATATTCATAATGAAAATTTAACAATTGGCTCTCATGAACCATTTTTAATTAAACAAATGCTTTATTAACTTCTGGTTTACATCATTCATTTCCACCAGATTATGAGTTACATTTTTCCCCCATTTTTTCCCTACCCACCACCCCAGAATAGCAGTCCCACTAGCTATCCCCTCATCCAATCTGCTCTCTCCCATATCTTCTCCCATACCCCCTTCGACTTTGCCATCAGGGCAAGGTGAATCTCTGAGCCCCACTGCCTGGATATCTTATGAAACATTTAATTTTAAAACTTCAATTTTCAGATCCATTCCCTTTCTCCCTTGTCACCCACTCCCTCTGAGAAGATAAGCAATTCAGTATGTGTTGTACATGTATATCTATGCAAAACATTACCATAGTAGTTATATTGTAAAAGACTGTTTATATTTCCCTCCCATCTGTCTCACCTCCCACCTGGTCCATTCCCTACTTTGATCCTGTCCCTCTTTGACAGTGGGTACTTCTAACCTCCCCTCTCCCCAGAATGCCCTCCCCTCCATCATCCCTCCTCTCATCCCCCTTTCCCCTACTCAGGAGAGTGAGTGAGGGTAAGATATTCCATTTAGTATGTATGTGATTCTCTCCTTGAGCCAACTTCAATGAGAATATGCTTTTGCCTTTTTGCCTTCCTGTTCTTCCCCTCCCCTGCGACTACTTCCCCCTGCCTCTTCTACATGAGATAGTTTGCCCTACTCTGTCTCTCTCCATCTCCTCCTGCCACTTTCCTCTCTCACCTCTTGACTTCACCCCTTAAGAATCATCCCTTCCTTGGGGCGGCTAGGTGGCGCAGTGAGCAGAGAGCCAGCCCCGGAGCCAGAAGGACCTGAGCTCGGATCCGGCCTCAGACACCCAACACACAAACAAAAACCCAGCCACGTGAACCTGGGCAAGTCACCCAACCCCAACTGCCCTCCAAAAAAAATAATCATCCCTTCCCATCAAATTCAACCTGTGCCCTCTATCCATGTATACCTGTGAACATATGCCATGTACCCTTCTTCAATTATTTTCATAATGAGAAAGGTTTCATCAAACACAGTTATTGTTTTTCCATGTAGCAATGTAAATAGTCCAACTTTGATAAGTTCCTTTGGATTTCTTTTCCTTGATTACCTTCTCAAGCATCTCTTGCTTCTTGTGTCTGAATGTCAAATTTTCTATTCAACTCTGGTTTTTTCCTCAAGAATGCTTGAAAGTCCTCTATTCCACTGAATGACCATATTTTCCCTGAAACAAGATACTCAGTTTTGCTGGGTAGGTGACCCTTGGCTTCAATCCCAGCTCTTTTGCCCTCTGGAATATCATATTCCATGCCCTTCTATCCCTCAATGTAGAAGCTGCTAGGTCCTGTGCTATTCTGATTGTGTTTCCACATTACTGAAATTGTTTCTTCCTGGCTGCTTGTAGTATTTTCTCCTTGATCTGGGGATTCTGGAACCTGGCTATAATATTCCTAGGAGTTTTCTTTTGGGGATCTTTTTCAGGAGGTGATCTGTGGATTCTTTCAACCTCTATTTTGCCCTCTGGGTCTAAAATGTCAGGGCAATTTTCCTTGAGAATTTCTTGAAGGATGATTTCTAGGTTCTTTCTTTGATCATGGCTTTCAGGTAGTCCAATAATTTTAAAATTATCTCTCCTGGATCTATTTTCCAGGTCAGTTTTCCCCTATTTTCCCATGAGATATTTCACTTTGCCTTCTATTCTTTCATTTGTTTGGATCTGTTTAATAGCATCTTGATTTCTCATAAAGTCACTAGCTTCCATTTGCTCCAGTCTAACTCTGAAGGAATGAATCTCCTCAGTGAGCTTTTGGGATTCTTTTTCCATCTGGCAAATTTGACTTTTTAAGGCATTCTTCTCCTCATTGCCTTTCTGAGCCTCTTTTGCCATTTGAGTTAGTTTATTTTTTAAGGTGTTATTTTCCTCAGTCAGGCTGTTGACTGTCATTTCATACTTTTCTTGCATCTTTTCCATTTCTCTTCCCAAATTTTCCCCCACTTCTCTTATCTGCTTCTTAAGGTCCTCTATGGCCTGTAGCCAGCTTGTATTTTCATTTGGGGATTTTGGTGCAGGAGTTCTGACCTCACAGTCCTCCTCCATGCTTTGAGCCTCTTTGCCCCTAAAATAGGAGTCCAATGTTTTCTGTTTATTTTGTTTCGTTTGCCTAGGCATATGGCCACTTAATTGATTTTTGGGCTTGTTGCCACAGTAGGACTCTGCCACCAGACAGGGGAGCTTCCACCCAAACGTGGGGTCTTCACAACTTGCACCAGTTGGGTGGCCTCTGTAAAGCCTCCACCCACTCTGGCAAGTTGGATACCCACCCCAAACTTCCCCCCCAGACCACAATCCAGATCCAGGCAGTTTAAAGCAAAAGCGATTAACCCCCAGACTGATTGCTGGATCTTCCTACAGTTCACAGACCAGGAGCTAGAGCCACTACTGACGCTGCAAAATGGCTTCTGTGCAGCTATTTCTTCAGCAGCTTTTTGCCCCCAGGGGAGGAAGCCTACTTGTTCCCCAAATACTGGTCCCAAAGTCCATAGGGCACTAACCTCTCACTTTGTCCTAGGCATATCTGTGCTGATAATTCTGGAATCGCCACAATTGCTGGTGTTCTGGGGTTCCACCAGCTGGCTGAAGGCCCGGCCGCCCTGGGGCTAAAACCGCGGACCTGGGCTCAGCTCTGCGGGCTGCGCTGTCAGTTCCCAGCGCGTTATGCTGCCTGCTCTCAGAGTGCTGCGCTGGCCACTCCCTACAGGGCTGCTGGGCTGTCCTCAGCAGGAGGTTAGCTTCTCTGTGCCGTTCTGTGGGTGCTGTGGCTCCAGAAGTTGTTCAGAGCTCCCTTTCACATTGATTGAAATTTGTGTGGGGCAGAGCACATTGGAAATGCTGTTTCTACTCCGCCATCTTGGCTCCGCCAGTCTCATGAACCATTTTGAGCTGGCTCTAGCTCACCCCTCCTTGATTAAAATCAACAGCATCATATGACAGTCAAAGAAGGGAACACAACCTCAAGCTGTATTAAGAAAGGAGTAGCTTTGGGGCAGCTAGGTGGCGCAGTTAGTAGAGCACCAGCCCTGGAGTCAGGAGGACCTGAGTTCAAATCCGGACTCAGACACTTAACACAAAAACTAGCCGTGTGACCTTGGGCAAGTCACTTAACCCCAAATGCCCTCCCCTCCCCCTTCCAAAAAGCAAAAAAATAAATAAATAAATAAAGAGAGAGAGAGAGAACTAGCTTCAAGAAATAATGAAAAGATAGTGTCTTTGTACTCTGCCCTAATCAGACTCTTCCTAGATTATTGTGTTCAGGTCTGGGTGACATTGTTTAAGAAGGACATTGATTATGTAAACGACATTCTGAGGAAGGGAACCAGAATGGCAAAGAGCCTGGCTTCCACATCCTCAGAGTACAGAATGAGACATATTTTTACATGGCGTATGTGGAAATGTGTTTTGACTACTCATGTGCGTAACAGGGGTTTGGTTTTTATTACATTCACAATTAGCAGGAGAAGCAACAGAAGGAAGATTTTTGTTGATTGAAAAATTGTACATAATTTTTGTTTTATCTCTTCCTGATTTAGGAATCAGTACCATATTTGTGTCATAGAAAGAGTTTGGTAGGACTCCTTCTTCACTAATTTTCCCAAATAGTTTGTAGAGTATTGGAATCAATTGTTCTTTAAATGTTTGATAGAATTCACTAGTAAACCCATCTGGCCCTGGAGATTTTTTCCTAGGGAGTTCATTGATGGCTTGTTTGATTTCTTTTCTGAGATGGGGTTATTTAGGTAATTCACTTCCTCTTCAGTTAATCTGGGCAATTTGTGATTTTGTAAATATTCATCCATTTCACTAAGATTGTCATATTTATGTGCATACAATTGGGAAAAATAATTCCTCATTATTTTTTTGATTTCCTCTTCATTGGAGGTAGATTCACCCTTTTTATTTTTGATACTCATAATTTGGTTTTCTTCTTTCTTTTTTTTATCATATTGACTAAGGGTCTATCAATTTTGTTGATTTTTTCATAAAACCAGCTCTTGGTTTTATTTATTAATTCAATGGTTTTCTTAATTTCAATTTTATTAATCTCACCTTTGGTTTTCAGTATTTCTAATTTAGTACTAAATTGGGGATTTTCAATTTGTTCTTTTTCTAGCTTTTTCAATTGCATGTCCAATTCACTGACCTCCCTTCTCTCTGCTTTAATTAAGTATGCACTCAGGGATATAAAACTTCCCCTGAGAACTGCCTTTAGTGCATCCCACAAATTTTGGTATGTTGTTTCATTATTATCATTCTCTTGAATGAAATTATTGATTGTTTCTATAATTTCTTCTTTGAC
>WOXC01001429.1:0-150690 GCA_011680675.1 Gymnobelideus leadbeateri | reverse complement strand
AGATATATGTTTTGAACCCAGCTCCTTTGAAGGTAATTTCCATGCTTTTCCCATTCTAAGAGAAACGGAAATCAGAGGTGAACAAGCAAGAAACTCAGGGTTGGTTCTGAATAGCCTATTTCTAACTCTCAAAGTTATTCATTCTGAACTTTGCTTCTGACCAGACAGCAGGCTCATGTCTTTCATAGGACTGCACAATTTAGATCTGAAAGGGAGACTACAGGCAGCTAAATGGGTACATTTCACCTCTTGGAGTCTCATTGTCCATACTGGTAAAATGAGAGTATTGATCCAGATAGAAATCTCTAACATGTTATCCAGGCTGATATGGTTTCTATGTCTGGCTTATCCACTCTGCAATCAATAGTATGATTGCATCATTAGGTGGCACACTTCCCTTGGAGTCAGAAAGGAATGGCAGTTCTCTGGAATATTTGATTGCAAGGATAAGATTCCTTCTTTGGGGGAAAGATGTTTCTTCATATTTTTATTTTTTAATGAGTGCTGGAGATAGACTTCTGGAGGTGGGTAGGTGAGAATTGACCAAGGAAGCACTCACTTAATCCTGGTTGGTTAAAATTCTTTTTTTTAAATGTGCTTTAGATATTGAATGATTTCAGGAAGTAGCAAGGTAGAAATTGGAAAGTCCAGAGACTATGAGATCATCATGCCTACATAGATTCACGAATTGCAACTCACTCCTACTTGAAGGCTATTTTGAGCCATCCAAAATCTTTGGGAGATTTCTTAGGAACCTGCTAGTGTGTCTCCTCCACTGCCCCACCTTGCCAAGAAAAGCATTGCCTTATATTTACTATATATGAATTTCATGTATACTTAAATGTATCCAAGTTACAAAGTATAATCTCCCTGAAAAAGGACAGTGTCCAGTACAGTGCCTATCACATATGATGTACTTACTAAATGCTCATGAATTCATTGGTATGCATATTTGTACATATGGGTGGACAAATTGAAATTTGAAATGTGGCCTAGAATAACTGAATTTTTTTGAGCTGCAAGTATTTTTTTTAATTTAATGTTTTCCCCAATTACCTGTACCAACAATTTTAATATTCTTTTTTCAAATTCTTTCCCTTCCTCCTTCCCCTCATTGAGAAGGCAATCCTGAATTTTTTCATAAGAAGATATCTCAGATAATTTAATCAATTCTCTTATTTTGCAGAGAAGATACTAATGTTCAGAGAAGGCAAGAATGATGTGGTATAATGGAAAGGTCACTGTATTTGGAGCCAGAAGACTTGGCTTTGAACCTTGACTATGTAATTCACTAGTATTTTGTTCATGGGCAAGTTACTCTTGGGGACTCAATCTTCAACCCTGTAAAATGAAAGGGTTGAACAAGATGGACTACACGAGGTCCTCTTTCCAGTTCTAAAAGCTGGTAGAGACTGAATTAGAAACCAGGTCACATGATTCTCAACAGAATATACTGACTATCACACTCAGATTTCCTGGTAATTAGTGTGAATGATACAAGTGTGGTCCTGACATATTCTGGTCATTTTGGCCAGATTACATAGAAAACTGTTTAGAGGTTTTTGGAGCCTAAGGTTATCCCACCCATCAGTTGATCAACTAATAAATAAATCTACAAGGAATAATTAAGCACCTACGTACCTGGTTATATGATAGCTGCTAGGAGTATAGAGAATCTGCTCCCATAGAGCTCACAGTCTATTGAGGAAGACAATATGTATCCTTATAAAGACAAATATATATATATATATACATATACATATAATACAAGGTAATTTGGAAGCAGAGGCATCAGAAGTTGGGGGAACCATGCCATGGAGGATAGCCATAGGAAATAGCACTTGAGATAGTCTTGGATAGAGACAAACGATTCTAAGGGGTAGAAGTAATGACATTCCAGGCATGAGAAGAGATGGAATATCCTAGGTGAGGGATGACAGCTTGGCCAGTTTGACTGGATTGGACATGGGGGTGAGGAGAGAGAACAAATATTTATTAGGTGCTCACTATGTGCCTGGAACTGTGCTAAATTAAAAGCACTTTAAAATTATTACCACATTTCATGAGTGTCTGAAAGCCAGTTGCTGTTGTTGTTATTGTGTTTGTCCTTTGTTTTCAAAGAGGACCATGGCATCAGGAAAATGGCGACATGCCTTACAGTTAACTTTGATATGAGTGAGGGAGGTCTGTGCAAAGTCATCATCCTCACTTTCTCCTCCAGAGCCATCTGGGTCCAGTGACCAGATATTTGTCATGTTATCATTTCTCTGCTGCCATGGTCTTCTTAGAAAACTAAGGACAAACACAACCTGTGAGTAGACCTAACTGCTTGAATGGGGACCCAGATAGTTGGGTAACTCAGCTCCTCCTCTCCTTCTCCCTGTCTCTCTTTCTCCTTTCCAAAGGAAGGTACATTTTGATGGCCAGAAGCTGCCTGCTTAACTTGAAATGTAGTAATGTGTATAAGGACAGTTGTTTCTAAATCCAGTACCTTTGTGAATGATTTTCAGTAGTGTACAAAGGAGTCTGGACTTGATCATATAGGCAGTGGGGAGCCCTTGGAAGTTCCTGAGCAAAGAAGTGCCATGCTCATTTTAATATTCTAGCAACATCACTTCAGAAACTGTGTGAGGTATGGATGGAGAGGGAGAAGATTGGAGACATGGAGTCCAATCAAAGTAAGGAATGAGGAGGGGCTAAACTGGGGTTGTTTGTGGCCGTGTGAGTGGAGAAGAGGGAATGGATGCAAAAGATGTTGTAGGAGTCAAATCTATACGACAGGTCATGGAAAGTAAAAAAGTCAACAATGACAGGGGTTGTAAAAGTGAGCAATTAGAAAGATGATTGTTCTTGTGACTAAAACTGGAAAGTTAGAAAGAACAGTAGGTTTTGGGGGAAAGGAAATGAGTTTGGCGTAGCTAGATGCCACAGTAGATAGAGCACTGGGTCTGGAGTCAGGAAGACCCCAGTTCAAATCCAGCCTCAGACCCTTAACTAGTATGTGAACCTGGATAAGTCATTTAACCCTGTTTGCCTTAGTTCCTCATCTGTGAAATGAGGTCGAGAAGGAAATGGCAAGCCACTCCAGTGTCTTTACCAAGAAAACCTCAAATGGGGTCACAAAGAGTTACACACAACTGAGATGGCTGAACTATAATGAGAGTTTGGGACATGCATCAGAAAGTGTCCTGTCAGTATATGTGAACTATGTGTGTCAAACCAATCTGCCTTACATTGGTTGTCCTTAGATTACTTGTGAGAGTAACTGAATGCTTATTGCTATAAAAAGTATTCAAGCTAAAGGTGAATCTTTGAGTTGCAAGATTCATTTCCTAGAGGGTATTATAATTTTTAAACAATATCAAGAGTTAGATCTGTATATTGGGGTAGTGACCAGACTGTAATTGATTCCAAGCATGGAAGGAGGAAGCAATTGGTACTCTCCAAGCCTTTATACCCAGGGAAGCCCCATATGATGATTTTTAACATTGGTCATTTGAGTTAATAAGAGTCTTCTGGCTCTTAAAGGCAGCACATGTTAATAAGAATATTAAAATACATCCTTGATATGTTTAAAGATGCTTGGAAAGAATAAATACCAGAAAGTTGTCAGGCTTGAATATATAAAAATTTTTGTTTCTAGAAGAAAACAAGAAAAGCTAGCCTTCTGCAGGTAGTAGTTAGCTTTATTTAGTATTCACAAGCATAGCCAATTAGGATCTAGAAAGTTTCTGTAGCTGTCAAAGTGCTGTAGGGGGTCTGGTGACATTTAGGGATACAAAGGACTCATTGTAGAGCAAGGCCAACTCTATATCCCCTTTAAGGTCCTAGGGATACCCCTAGTATCTCTCATTCTACAAAGTGTAGGTCCCAAAGAGAATCTGGTACCATATGTGTCTCCCTGAAGGAACTCTTCTACCACTCTACCCCTCACATAGGGCCATAGTCTTGTGTCAGCATTCTCTCCACCAGCTTGGGATCATACTTAAGTAGCAGCACACAAAACACTCCAGGGTAGAATGAAATCATGGCTACAGAAGTATGGGATATGTATTCCTTTCTATATGATTTTCTTGTTAGGATCTACTTTGATCAGGACAGAACTTTGAAGGGCAAACTACTTAAGGAGCAATTACTACTTAAGGACTTTGATAGCAATTAAGAAGTCTATCAGCGGGGTGGAGCCAAGATGACAGCATAGAAGCAGGAAAACTCCCTGAGTTCCTCCCAATAATCACCTCAAATACCTATAAAATATGACTTTAAACAAACTTTAGAGCTATAGAACCCACAATGTGACAGAGAGAAACAAACTTCCCGCTGAAGGCAGCCTGGCAGGCCGGCAGGAAGGGGCCATTGCAGCTTGCTTGGAGCAGAGTCCAGCTCCGTGTGAGCCCAAAGTTTTAGCCTTAGAACTTTATCCCTGACCAGCTGTGGTTTGAGGGAATTCAAGAGAGTGAATCACCAGCAGCTGTGGCGGTTTCTAGAATTATCAACCCATAAATACCAAAGACAAAGTGAAAGATCAGTGTAGACTTTGGGAAAAGGGGGACTGAAAGTGTGGTCCAGCTTTTTCCCCTGGAGGGAGAAGTGGCTGAGGCATAGCATCACCACAGCATAGCTGCTTCAGAGCTCCCGGCCTGCAGATTGTAGGGGGACCAAGAGACCATTCAGAGAGGTAATCACTCTTGCTTTAATCTACTTGGATCGGGATCACTGTCCTGAGTGGAGGTCCTGGGGTGTATGACCAGGAGCCAGAGCCTGTGCAGGCTTCTGAGAGGGCACCAAACTAATAGCTCCAGCAGCTTCAAAAACCCCAGCAATTTGGGACAAAGCTCTCCTCTCTGGAAACAGAGTTCTACTGTGGCAAAAAGCTCAAAAGTCAAGTTAAGAGTGGCAACATGAGCAAGCAAAGGAAGCAAAGCATGCACAGCAATCTAATTTTGGGTTCCTTTTTTGGGACAAAAAGGATCAAAGCATGGAACAGGAAGAAGACAACCAAGTGAGTACTCCTGCACCAAAAGCTTTCAAGAAAAATATGAATTGGTTACAGTAGGCCATAGAGGAGCTTAAGAAGGATTTTGAAAACCAAATAAGAGAAGTGGAGGAAAATTGGGAAGAGAAATGAGAATAATGCAAGAAAATCATGAAAAGAGAGTCAACAACCAGACTGAAGAAAATAACACCTTAAAAATAGACTAACTCAAATGGCAAAAGAGGCTCAAAAAGCCAGTGAGGAGAAGAATGCCTTAAAAAGCCAAATTTGCCAGATGGAAAAAAGAATCCCAAAAGCTCAGTGAATAGAATAATTCCTTCAGAATTATATTAAAGCAAATGGAAGCTAATGACTTTATGAGAAATCAAGATACTATTAAACAGATCCAAACAAATGAAAAAATAGAAGGCAATGTGAAATATCTCATGGGAAAGACAACTGACCTGGAAAATAGATCCAGAAGAGATAATTTAAAAATTATTGGACTACCTGAAAGCCATGATCAAAAAAAGAACTTAGAAATCATCCTTCAAGAAATTCTCAAGGAAAATTGCCCTAATGTTTTAGAACCAGAGGGTAAAATAGAGGTTGAAAGAATCCACCAATCAACTCTTGAAAAATATCCCCAAAAGAAAACTCCTAGGAATATTATATCCAGGTTCTGGAGTTCCCAGATCAAGGAGAAAACATTACAGGCAGCCAAGAAGAACCATTTTGAATATTTTGGAAACACAATCATGATAACACAACATCTGGCCATGTCTACAGTGAGGGGTCAAAGGGCTTGTAATATGATATCCCAAAGGTCATAGGAGCTGAAATTAAAATCAAGAGTCACCTAACCAGCAAAACTGAGTATTCAGTGGAAAATATGGTCATTCAATGAAATAAAGGACTTTCAAGCATTCTTGATGAAAAAGCCAGAGATGAATAGAAAAATTGTCATTCAGATACAAGAAGCAAGAAAAGCATGAGAAAGTAAACAAGGAAAAGAAATCATAAGGAACTTATCAAAGTTGAACTATTTACCTTCCTATATGGAAAAACTATAATTGTAACTTATGAAACTTTTCTCAGTATGAGGATAGTTGAAGGGAATATAAATGTGTGTGTATCTATATATATATATATATATATATATATATATATATATATATGTGTATATGTATACATATGTGACTATGTCATTATATGTGTACAGGTATACATAGACAGAGGGCACAGGATCAATTGAATAGGAAGGGATGATACTTAAAAGGTGAAATTGAGAGGTGAGAGAGGAATATAATGAGAGGAGATGGGGAGAGACAGAATGGGTAAATTATCTCATATAGAAGAGATAAGAGAAAACTGTTACAATGGAGGGGAAGAATAGTAAGGCAAAAGGGAATGGGTCAACCTTACTCTCATTGAATTTGGCTTAGGGAGGGAATGACATACACACTAAATAGGGTATCTCATCCCACAGGAGAGTAGGGAGGAAGGGGATGAGAGGTAGGATGATTGAGGGGAGGGCAGGTTGGTGGGGAGGATGGTTAGAAGCACACACTTTTGAGAAAGGACAGGGTCAAAGTGGAGAATAGAACAACTGCGGGGCAGGATAGGATAGAGGGAAATATGGTCAGTCTTTCACAACATATCTACTATGGAAATGTTTTGTGTAGCTACACATGTACAACCCATATTGAATTGCTTATCTTTCCTGTAAGGGTAGGTGACAAGGGAAGAAGGGAAAGAATATGGAATTCAAAGTTTTAAAATAAAATATTAAAAAAATATATCATCTTTATTATTATATTTTTACATGCAACTGAGAAATAAGATACAGGCACTGGGGTATAGAGATCCATCTTGCCCTCCCGGAAAGTTGGAGAGGGAATAGGGAAGGATATAGGAGAGAGCAGATTGGGGGAAGGGGTATACAGTGAGATCCGTGTTTTGGGGTGGTGGGTAGGGGAAAGACAGGGAGAAAATCTGTAACTCAAAATCTTGTGGAAATGAATGATGTAAACTAAAAATAAACATAAAGTTTTATTTAAAAAAAGAAGTCTATCACTGGGGTGGCTAGGTGGCACAGTGAACAGAGCACTGGCACTGGAGTCAAGAGAACCTGATTTCAAATCCGACCTTAGACACTTAACACTTTCTAGCCCTGCGACCTTGGGCAAGTCCCTTAACACCAATTGCCCTGCCTTCCCCCCTCCAAAAAGCAAAAAAAAAAAAAAAATCTATCACTATAGCTTTTTTTGTGTGTGTTTTATTGTATTTGTATTTATTGTTAAATATTTCCCAATTTTATTTTATTTTTTAAATTTATTTTGTTTATTTCATTAAATATTTCATCATATGGAAAAATATTTAATAATCATTTTATTTAAAAAAATTTTGTTCCGAATTTAAGAAACAAATAAGAATTTCCATAATAAAGTAGAATAGAAAAAAAGAGTATTGCAAATCTATTATATCTAAGTTGTTTTCCTTTTAAATATATAATAAAGTTATCATGCAACTTTCTAAATTTTTCTCTCTTCCACCCCACCCCCCAGATATGGCTACCATTAGACACAAATATGTATATATGTATAAATCCCATACTATACATACTTCTGTTTACCGGTCCTTTCTCTGGATGCGGATAGCATTTTCCATCATAGGTCCTTTGTTCTTAATTTGGGTAGTTATAATAGTCAAAATGACTTGGTTGCTGAAAGTGTTCTTAAAACTGTATTGTTGTTACTACACACAAAGTTCTTTTCGTTCTGCTTATTTCACTCTTCATTATTTTGTGCAAGTCTTTCCATGTTTTTCTAAAATTATGGAATGCATAATTTCTTTTACCACAGTAGTATTCCATCAAGATCATATACCAAAACTTGTTTAGCCAGTTCCCAATTGAACAGCATCCCCACAATGTCTAGTTTTTTTGCTCTGCAAGGAGACCTGCTATAAACATTTTAGAACATATAAGTTCCTTTCCTTTTTCCCCTAATCATCTTTAGAAACAGACCTTATACTGATCTGGATGAGTCAAAGGGTATAGACAGTTTTATAACTCTTTGGACATAATTAATAATCTTTTTTTTTAATTGAGTTCCAAAATCTCTTTCTGCCTCCCATTTCTCTTCCCTTCTTGAGAAGACAAGCAATTTTATATTGATTATACTTTGGAAGTCATGCAAAACATTTCCACATTAGCCTTCTTACAAAAGAAAATGCAAACAAAAATTTTTAAAAAGTTTAAAAAGTATATTTCAATCTGCACTCAGATTCATTTGTTCGTATCTCAAGAGAGTTTGGTTATTATTTTTTAGCTCTATAAATCAGCTCTTTGGTGTTTTGATTGTCATAGTACTGAATAAGTAAATTAACTTATGTACAATTGTCATTTTTATTATGTTGTCTGGGCTTAACCATGAACAATTAATATTTCTCCAGTTGTTTAAATCTGACTTTATTTGTGTGAAAAGTGTTTTTTTATTGTGTTCATATGACCCCGGGTTTGTCTTGGCAGGTAGACTTCCCAGTATTTTATATTATTTGCAGTTAATTTGAAATGTAATTTCTCTATTTTGTCCTGCTTGGTTTTATTGCTAGCATATGGAAACACTGATGACTTATGTGAATTTATTTTATATCCTACAACTTTGTAAGGTTAATTATTTCAACTAGCTTTTTCATTGATTCTCTAGGATTCTCTATGTACACCATCAAAGCATCTACAAAGAGCGATAGTTTTATTTCCTCATTGCTTATTGTAATTCTTTCGATTTCTTTTTCTTCTTTTAATGCTATGGCTAGAATTTCTAGTACAATATTGAACAACAGTGGTCATAATGGACATCCTTGATTCACTTCTGATTTTTATTGGAAAGATTTCAAGTTCATCCCCATTACAGATAATGCTTGCTCTTGGTTTTAGATAGCTACTATTTATCATTTTAAGATAGGCTTCATTGATTCTTTTGCTTTCTAGTGTTTTAATAAGGATTGGTGTTGTATTTTGTCAAGGGCTTTTTTCCTCATCATTGAAATAATCATATGATTTTTGTTGCTTTTGTTATTGAGATGGTCAGTTATACTGATAGTTTTCTGAATATTGAGCCAGCCTTACCTTTCTGATTAAAGTGCATGGTCTTTGTGATATATTGCTGTTATCTCCTTGCTAGTATTTTATTTAAATTTTTTGAATTGATATTTCTTAAGGAAATTGGTCTATAGTATTCTTCCTCTGTTTTTGTTTTCCCTGGTTTAGGTAGGAAAACAACACTTGTGTCATAAAAGGAATTTGGTAGGATTTTTTCTTTGCCTATTTCTCCAAGTAGTTTATAAAGTATTAGATTTAATTGTTCTCTAAATATTTAATAGAATTTAATTATGAATCCATCTGGCCCTGGGGATTTTTCCTTAGGGAGCTCATTTATGGCTTGTTCAATTTATTTTTCTTACACAGAATTATTTAAATATACTATTTCTTCTGTTAAACAGTGATTTATATTTTTGGAAATATTAATCCATTTTAATTAAATTATCAGATTTATTGGCATATAATAGGACAAAATAGCTACTAGTAATTGCTTTAATTTCATCTTCAATGGTGATATATTCACATTTTTTCATTTTTGATACTGATGGTTTGGCTTTCTTTCTTTCCTTCCTTCCTTCCTTCCTTCCTTCCTTCCTTCCTTCCTTCCTTCCTTCCTTCCTTCCTTCTTTCTTTCTTTCTTTCTTTCTTTCTTTCTTTCTTTCTTTCTTTCTTTCTATCAACTTAACCAAATGCCCTATGTGCTTCATTGTTTTTTTCCCTATAAAACTATTGTTTTTTTCCCTATAAAACTAGCTTCTAGTTTTATTTATTAGTTTGATGATTTTCTTTCAATTTTGTTAATCTCTCCTTTGATTTTCAGAATTTCTAATTTTATGTATAACTGGGTATTTTAAAGTTATTCTTTTTCTAGTATTTTTTTCTTTTTTTTTATTTTAAATAAATACTTTATTAACTTCTGTTTTACATCATTCATTTCCGCCAGATTTTGAGTTACAATCATTTTCCCCCCATTATTCCCCTACCCAACCTCCCAGAATAGCAGTCCCACAAGATATCGCTTCCTCCAATCTGCTCTCTCCCATACCTTCTCCCATAGCCCCATCGACTTTTCCATTAGAGTAAGATGAATCTTTGTGTCCCAATGCCTGCACATCTTATCTCCCAATTATAGGCAAAAGAGTATTAATAATAGTATTTATATATATATTTGAAACATTTAATGTTACGACCTTGAATTTCAGATCCATTTCCTTCCTCCCTTGTCACCCATTCCTTCTTGGGATATAAGTAATTCAGTATATGTTGTACATGTCTAGCTATGCAAAACATTATCATAGTAGATATATTGTACAAGGCTGATTATAATTCCCTCCCACTCATCCCACCCCCCACCTGGTCCATTCCCTACATGATCCTGTCCCTTTTCTATAGTGGGTACTTCCAACCTCCCCTCCCCCCAAGGATGCCCTCCCATCCATCATCTCTCCTCTCATCCCCCTTCCCCCTATCCTGCTGCAGGTTGAGATATCCCATTTAGTATGCATGTCATTTTCTCCCTGAACCAAATTCAATGTGAATGTGGTTTTGCCTTTTTAGCCTTCCTTATTCTCCCCCTCCTTTGCAACCACTTCCCCTACATGAGATAGTTTACCCTACCATGTCTCTCCCCATCTCCTCTTGCCACTTTCCTCTCTCACCTCATAATTTCATCCCTTGAGTATTCTCCCTTCCCAACAAATTCAACCTATGCCCTCTATCCATATATAACTGTAACCATATACACACACATTCACATATGTATTCATATGACCACACCCCCTTCTTCCATTATTTTCATAGTGAGAAAGATATCATCAGTCACAGTTATTGCCTTTCCATATAGGAATGTAAATAGTTCAACTTTGATAAGTTCCTTTTGATTTCTTTTCCCTGATTACCTTCCCAGGCATCTCTTCCTTCTTGTGTCTGGATGTCAAATTTTCTATTCAACTCTGGTTTTTTCCTCAAGAATGCTTGAAAGTCCTCCATTCCACTGAATGACCATATTTTCCCCTGAAACAAAATACTCAGTTTTGCTGGGTAGGTGACCCTTGGGTTCATTCCCAGCTCTTTTGCCCTCTGGAATATCACATTCCATGCCCTTCTATCCCTCAATGTAGAAGCTGCCAGGTCCTGGGCCATTCTGATTGTGTTTCCACAATATTGAAATTGTTTCTTCCTGGCTGCTTGTGGTATTTTCTCCTTGATCTGGGGATTCTGGAACCTGGCTATAATATTCCTGGGAGTTTTCTTTTTGGGATCTTTTTCAGGAGGTGATCGGTGGATTCTTTCAACCTCTATTTTGCCCTCTGGATCTAAAACATCAGGGCAGTTTTCCTTGAGAATTTCTTGAAGGGTGATTTCTAGGTTCTTTCCTTGATCATGGCTTTCAGGTAGTCAATAATTTTTAAATTGTCTCTCCTGGATCTATTCTCCAGGTCAGTGGTTTTTCCCATGAGATATTTCACATTGCCTTCTAATCTTTCATTTGTTTGGATCTGCTTAACAGCATCTTGATTTCTCATAAAGTCATTAGCTTCCATTTGCTCCAGTCTAACTCTGAAGGAATGAATCTCCTCAGTGAACTTTTGAGATTCTTTTTCCATCTGGCAAATTCGACTTTTAAGGCATTCTTCTCCTCATTGCCCTTTTGGGCCTCCTTTGCCATTTGAGCTAGTCTATTTTTTAAGGTGTTGTTTTCCTCAGTCAGGCTGTTGACCCTCATTTCATACTTTCCTGCATCCTTCTCATTTCTCTTTCTAATTTTTCCTCCACTTCTCTTATTTGATTTTCAAAGTCCTTCTTAAGGTCCTCTATGGCCTGCAACCCGCTCATGTTTTCCCCTGGGGCTTTTGGAGCAGGACTTCTGACCTCACAGTCCTTTTCCCGCTCTATGCCCCCAAAATAGAGTCTAGGGTTGCATTTTTCTGTTTCCTTTGCCTTGGCATGTTGCCACTTAATTGCTTGACTTTTGGGCTTGTTGCCACACTATGGCTTTAAGGCCAGCTAGAGGAATTTTCGTCCCGAACGTGTGGGGGGCAACTTCCGTTTCTGGCAAGCTGTAAACCTACCCACAACTTCCACCCTAGATCACAATCCAGATCCAGGGAGGTTAAAGCAAGAGCGATTACCCCCCAAGACTGATCGCTGGATCTCCCCACGATTTGTAGGCTGGGAGCCGGAAATGCCTCTGAAAACTACAAAATGGCGTGTCTCCTCAGTGGCTTCTAGCCCCCAGGGGAGGGAGCTGACGCATTCCCAAATACAGGTCCCAAAGTCCATAGGACACTAACCTCTTACTTTGTCCTAGGCATGTCTATGTTGATAATTCTGGAGTCGCCACAGCTCCTGGTGTTCTGGGGTTCTTCCAGCCGGCTGCTGGCCCTGCCGCCCTGGGGCTAAAACCTCGGCTCACGTGGACCTGGGCTCGGCTTGGCTCCTGCGCTCTGCGCGCTGCCGGCTCCCAGACCGCTGTGCTGGTCCTTCCTGCAGGGTGCTGGGCTGTCCTCAGCGGGAGGTTAGCTTCTCTGTGTCGTTCTGTGGGTGCTGGGGCTCCAGAAGTTTTTCAGAGTCCTTTTTTACATAGATTGTGGAGAATCTGGGGGCAGAGAGGCTTGGACGAGCTGTTTATACTCCGCCATCTTGGCTCCGACCCCTAGTATTTTTTAACATTGCATGCCAAATTCATTGATTTGCTCTTTTTCTATTTTATTCATGTAAGAATTTAGAGATATAAATTTCCTCTTAAGTACTGCTTTGACTGAATCCCATAAATTTTGGAATATTTTCACACTGTTGTCATTCTCTTTAACAAAATTGTTGATTATTTCTATGATTTCTTCTTTGACCCACTCATTCTTCAAGATTAGATGATTTAGTTTCCAATTAATTTTTTTTAAAAGCAATTGAGGTTAAGTAACTTGCTCAAGGTTACACAGCTAGTCATTATTTATGTGTGGGTGCTCATTTTCTGAGGCTGGATTTGATCTCGGGTCATCCCAACTCCGAGGCCGGCACTCTTACTCACTGCGCCACCTAGCCGCCCCTTTTAGGGCAATTGGTGTTAAGTAACTTGCCCAAGGTCACACGGCTAGGTTTTTGTTTGTGTGGATTAAGTGTCTGAGGCCGGCTCTGAACTCAGGTCCTTCTGACTCCAGGGCCGGCGCTCTACTCACTGCACCACCTAGCTGCCCCTATCTAGTTCTAAAAGGGGAAAGTTGAGATCTCCAACAAGTATAATTTTACTATTTTCTCCTATAACTCATTTAACTTTCCTTTAAAAAGGTGGATGCTTGGGGATGACAAGGTGGCACAGTGAATAGAGCACCAGGACTGGAGTCAGGAAGATCTGAGTTCAAATTTGACCTCAGACACTTAACACTAGCCCTGTGACCTTGGGCAAGTCACTTAACCTCAATTGCCTACTTCCTCCAACCAAAAAGCAAAAAAAAAAATGAAGTTTGTCAATACAGCTTTCTTGTGTGTTTTATTATATTTGTATTTATTGTTAAGTATTTCCCAATTTCATTTTATTATTATTATTATTTATTTCATTAAATATGTCCCCACATGTAAAAATATTTAATAATCATTTTATTTAAAAAAATTTTTGTTCTGAATTTAAGAAACAAAACAAGCATTTCCATAATAAAGTAGAATAGAAAAAAAAGGATTGCAAATCTATTACATATATGTTGTTTTCCTTTCAAATATATAAAAAGTTATCTGAACATAATTGACTTACTCTCAACTCCCTTATTTTCTGTAGAATTCTAACAGCCCTTATAATGATAAAGGTCTTAGAAGGTATACGTATCATCTTCCCATACGGAAATGTAAATGTTTTAACCTTATGATTTCTCTTTCATGTCTACCTTCTTATACTTCTCAAGTCTTATATTTGAAAATCCTATTTTCTATTAAGCTCTGGTCATTTCATCAGGAATGCTTAAAATTATAAATCCTGAAGATTTATACCAGTTTTTCTGGGTAGGTTATTCTTGGTTGTAATTCCAAGTCTTTTGCCTTCTGGAATATCATCTTCCAAGTCCTCTGATACTTTAATGTGGTAGCTGCTAAATCTTCTGTGACCTTGACTGTGACTTCATGGTATTTGAATCATTTCTTTCTGACTTCTTGAAGTATTTTTTCTTTGACGTGGGAGCTCTTTAATTTGGCTATAATATTCCTGAGAGTCTTCATTTTGGGATCTCCATCATGTAGTGATTGATGAATTCTTTCAATTTCTATGTTATTCTCTACTTCTAGGATATCAGGGCAACTTTCATTAGTAATTTCTTGATTTATGATGTCTAGGCTCTTTTTAAAAATCATGGCTTTCAGGTAATCCAGTAATTCTTAATTCTCTCTCTTTGATCTATTTTCCAAATCAGTAGTTTCTCCAATATTTTCTTCTATTTTTCATTCTTTTGACTTTGTCTTATTGTTTTTTGATGTCCCATAAAGTCATGAGCTTCCATTTGCTTATTTCTAATTTTTAAGGAATTATTTTCTTCAGTAAGTTTTTGGATCTCCTTTTCCTTCTTGTCAATTCTACTTCTTCTTCTTCTTCTTCTTCTCCTTCTTCTCCTTCTTCTTCTTCTTCTTCTTCTTCTTCTTCTTCTTCTTCTTCTTCTTCTTCTTTTTTGCTTTTTGTAGGGTATTTGGGGTTCAGGGACTTGCCTAAGGTCACACGGCTAGTTTTTGTATTAAGTTTCTGAGCCAGATTTGAACTCAGGTCCTCCTAACTCCAGGGCCAGCCCTCTATTCACTGAGCCATGTAGCTGCTCCAATTCTACTTCTTAACACATAATTTTCATTAGTGAATTTCATCAGACCTCAATTAATAAGAATTAGCAAAGGAGTAAACAATATTATGCTTTTCAAACTTAGTTTTGCTAAAATATTTTAGCGTAGGGAACACACAGGGTAATGGAATGGTAGAAATCCATATCATACTAAGTGTTTGAAAAATTGGGTAGTCCACTAGTCTAAAAAATACCCCCAATGAATAATGAGGCCCTGGAAAGACATTAATATATTGCCACTACCATTGACTGTTAATGAATTAGTTGTATTTTCTGTTGAATAGGAGGAAAAGAATGATGGAAAATAAGATAAATTGATTCAGGACAAGTCGCTTTGCCACTCTGTGTGAGTCTAAGTTCATCATCTTTAAAATGAAGGGGTTGAATTAGGCAGTCTTTTAGCCACTTTCCAACTCTTAATCTATAACCTTGTGGTCTTAATAAGGACAATCTGATTGTTAAACCATACAATCACTCTAAAGTCAATAATTGAGATGAAGAAGAAATTGAGTATTGATACTCAGTATAAAGGGAAGTCAAATGAGCCTGTTCTGATCCTATAGGTCTTCTGGTTAGATAACAACTAGAACAGAGGAGGCTAGGATACAGATATAGCAGCTTTCTGGCCTATTTTCATTTTGGGGAGCCCTAGTGAACCAAGAAAAACCATAGAGCCTGGGTGCAACCACACCCTAGACCAAGCTTGCTTATGATGCCTTAATGAATAGAAGATGGGCTTATGCAAAAAGCTAAGTGAAATCCATTTTGTAGTATCTAAATATATGTTTTTTAAATAGAAGCACAGCATATGTTACTATGTATTAGATATGCGTCATGTCATTCTAAGCAATGTACTATTCTTGTTATGCTTCTATATTCTCTGCCAATATGCAATATTATATATGTACCACCCCATCTTCATACACCATGTTTTTGTATATGACCTATGTATTTGTTCACTGCATATAATTCTGAATGTGAAATTATGTATATTTATTGAATGAAAATTGTGTCCTTATCTAATATGTGACATTGATGTTTATTGCATGTACTACACTGCTTATAGCTCCATATGATTCTAATATAAGCAACATTTCTTAGTACCTGTATGTGCATTGAGCTATATGGTTGACTTGACTACCTATATGATATGCTAAATTATGATGCTAATGATATACATTCACAGTCTATGTAATTTGTAGAGTGGGAATTGAAATTCTTCATTTGGAATAAGATGCAATATTTGTGAACCAAATGCATAAAGCTGAGGGGGTAAGTATAGCCAAAGAATAGATATGGTCATGTGTTGAAAGAAGTTGCTGTGGGAGATTTTCAAAGGACTATTTCTGCATGCAAGAGCAAAAGACACCCTTCTAGTAGAGTAGTACATCCCCCTCTCTGATTGCCTAGGTAATGCTTAGATTGTTAGAGACATTGGTAGACACTTAGATTGTTTATGTCCTATGGTGGGGAAAACCCCTACTTCATACTGTCTCAATTTGAGTGGGATTGAGAGTAGATTAATGATATACATAAAAGAAAATTGGAAAACTAATTGGAAAATTAGAGAAATAAACTCCTAGACTAGAGAAGAAAAGAATGACACATGAAGAGGACAAAGCTAAGGGGTGAGGGGAAGCTAGATCTTAGAATACTTAAGGGAGGTACCAGAAGCTGGGTTGATACCCATAGTGCCGCCTTGTATTGAATGGTATATAAGATAAGTGGAGTGAGGTGGGAGTGAGGTGGGAGTCTGACTGACACCTGTGACCTGATCCTAATTGCTTATGAAGATCAGGCACTGCCATAGTTCCTTTCATGATGTTGCACAATGTTGGATTAAGTGCGCATGTGTGTGTGTATACTGTGTGTGTGTGTGTGTGTGTGTGTGTGTGTGTGTGTGTGTGTACACACATTACATAGATTCTATTTATCCTACCTCTACTCAGAGAAATGGAAGGCATAGTGAAAGTTCTTCAGGCTCTTGACTGAATTAACACACTAGTTTGTGTGTTCACATTTATAAATGTTCATGACTGCTATATTTGGCTACCCAACTTAAAAGGGTATTCAAATAATTTCTTGGTATCTCTCTCAATTTTTCCTTCTGCCCTCTTCTCTTTTCTTTCTACTTCTTTCTTTTTCTTATTCTAGTCTTCCATACAGTTTCAATTTTACCATTACCCCCTTCTTTTGTTCCTTCCCTTAAACCTTGCACCTACTGATTTATTGTCACCAGGTTCAGAGTTCACTAGTTCATAGGTATTGGATTCCTAGCAAGCATGTACTGGACACTCACTATAGGGTTTTAAAACATCAAAATCTCACCCTTCTACCTCCAGGGAAAGCATGATCAAGATAAAATTTGTACCCTGAGAACCAGGCGTACCAGGTTGGAGAATACCCAGTTCTAATCACTAGACCATCAGGGAATCTAACACCTCAGGATTTGGAGCATTAAACATTTCACAGTCATTGCAATTCTATTTAATAAGTGCCCATTTTGTATAAAGCACAGAAAGCTGCAGGGGATGTAGAAATTAAAAAATAACAGGGGTCCTTGACCTGTAGAATCTTATGTTATACTGGGGGATTTGTTAGGATGTGAACTTAGAGAAGAAGATCATGTCAAGAGGCATTGGAGCAAAGGAGATGTCTACACAAAGTGAAGGGCTAAAGAAAACCACTCTCATTCCTATTGTTCTTAGACCAAGTTAGCCCTAGATATTCTGGAGGAATATATAGTAAGGACAATTTTCCTTTTTCACCCAGGAAGGAATACTGATCTACTCAAGGAAAGTCCTGGAGAGGCTGGGTCAAACAGGAATACTCTCTGATGCACTGATTATGGGATGATTTCTAATACATTCCATTCTGCCTATAATTGTTCAATAGACCCTCACTTGACAAGGAAGGCACAATACTTTGGGATCATTTTAATATAAAAAGCAAATGAACAATAAAACCTAAAACAACAACAACAAAAATTCCTTCCTTCAATAAAGTTTAAATGGGACTCTCTGAAACTTGCATTTAAGTCAAGTCAGTAAACATTTTTTTTAGCATTCATCTTGTGCCAGGCCCTACTCGACTCCCTGCTCCTATTTCTTCCCTCTGAGACAAAACAAAACATGTCTTATTCCTCTCTCACATAACAGCCTTTTAGATACTATTGGGAGAAGGGCGAAACTGTCTCCTGCCTCAGGGATCATAGAAGGCACCATGGAGGATTAGACTCCTTTCTCCCAGAAATGGCAGTTGTGGAGGGACTATGGGAGGATGGGGTTTCTGGAGGGAAAGCCACATAACCCCACAAATGGAGAGAATCCATATACTGCTTCCTCCATAGAGATGGCATGAACTACAGGCGGTGGTGGAGGGCTGAGATTAATTCTAGACTAGATTAATTTTCCAAGGGAGAAGAGTAGGAATTCAAATTCCTTATCCACTCTTTTTCAAGTATAGATGAAACAGCATAGGGCTTCACCTGATAGAAGACTAGGCCGGGACAACATCATGACATGAAGAAGCAACCTGACTTTGCTCTTCATTACTGCTCTGAGACATGCAGATTTTGCCACCCCATTGGAAGGAAGTTGACTTTCTAGCAGCTCCAAGTATGTTGTTTTTTTTCTTTTTATTTAATTTAATTTTTTTTGCTTTTTGGAGGGCAGTTGGGGTTAAGTGACTTGCCCAAGGTCACACAGCTAGTTTTTGTGTTAAGTGTCTGAGGTTGGATTTGAACTCAGGTCCTGTTGACTTCAGGGCCAGTGCTCTATGCACTACACCACCTAGCTGCCCCTCCAAGTGTGTTTTTCTGAAGGATTTACAACCACAGGACTCTGAAATATGTTTGAGGATCTCTTTAGGGCCCAGACTTGTATGAAGCAGAAATGGTATTCACCAGAGGTTGAAAGGGTACTTCTCTAGCAGCCAAGCCCAAGTGTGTTTTGTTTGTTTTATTCTAGTCAGGAGAGATTAAGCCTCCTTTGTTTATATCTCCCAAAGCTTAGCACAGTGCCTAACACACAGTAAGTATTTTATAAATGCTTATTGATTGACTATTGAATAATTCAGACACTGGGTGCTAAGACCCTGGGGGCAGGGAGTAGTGATTTTTTTTAATTAAAAAAAATTTTTAACAAATGATTTATTAACTTCTGGTTTACAGCATTCATTTCCACCAGATTTTTAGTTACAATTTTTTCCCCATTTTTCCTACCACCCCAAAATATCAGTCCCACAAGATATCCCCTCATCCAATCTGCTCTGTCCCATATCTTCTCCCATACCCCCTTCGACTTTACCACTGGGGCAAGGCAAATTTCTGTGCCCCAATGCCTGCACATCTTATCTCCCAATTACTTGCAAAATAGTATTTATATATATTTGAAACGTTTAATTTTAAAACTTTGAATTCCAGATCCATTCCCTTCCTCCCTTGTCACCCACTCCCTCTGGGAAGATAAGCAATTCAATATATGTTGTATATGTATAGCTATGAAAAACATTACCGTAGTAGATATTTTATAAAAGACTGCTTATATTTCCCTCCCACCTATCCCACCCCCCCACCTGGTCCATTCCCTACTTTGATCCTGTCTCTCTTCAAAAGTGGGTACCTCCAACCTCCCCTCCCCTCAGAATGCCCTCTCCTCCATCATCCACCCTCTCATCCCACTTCCCCCTACTCTCCTGCAGGGTGAGATATACCCCATTTAGTATGTATGTCATTCTCTCCCTGAGCCAAATTCAATGATAATATGGTTTTGCCTTTTTGCCTCCCTGTTTTCCCCTGCCCCTGCAATCACTTCCCCTTGCCTTTTCTACATGAGATAGTTTACCCCAACCTGTCTCTCCCCATCTCCTCTTGCCACATTCCTCTCTCACCTCTTAACTTCACCCCTTAAGTATTTTCCCTTCCCACAAAATTTGACCTGTGCCCTCTATCCATGTATACTTGTAAACATATGCCCATATACCCTTCTTCAATTATTTTCATAATGAGAAAGGTTTCATCAGACACAGTTATTGTTTTTCCATGTAGGAATGTAAATAGTTCAACTTTTATAAGTCCCTTTTGATTTTTTTTCCCTGATTACCTTCTCAAGCATCTCTTGCTTCTTGTGTCTAAATGTCAAATTTTCTATTCAACTCTGGTTTTTTTCCTCAAGAATGCTTGAAAGTCCTCTATACCACTGAATGACCATATTTTCCCCTGAAACAAGATACTCAGTTTTGCTGGGTAGGTGATTCTTGGTTTTAATCCCAGCTACTTTGACCTCTGGAATATCATATTCCATGCCTTTCAATCCCTCACTGTAGGTCCTGGGCTATTCTGATTGTGTTTCTACAATATTGAAATTGTTTCTTCCTGGCTGCTTGTAGTATTTTCTCCTTGATCTGGGAATTCTGGAAGTTGGCTATAATATTCCTAGGAGTTTTCTTTTTTTTTATCTTTTTTTAAATTTATTTTTTTTAAACAAATGCTTTATTAACTTCTGTTTTACATCATTCATTTCTGCCAGATTTTGAGTTACAATCATTTTCCCCCCATGTTGTTCCCTTACCCACCCTCCCAGAATAGCAGTTCCACAAGATATTGCTTCCTCCAATCTGCTCTATCCCATACCTTCTCCCATACCCCTTTGACTGTTCCATTAGAGGAAGGTGAATCTTTGTGTCCCAATGCCTGCACATCTTATCTCCCCATTGCAAGCAAAAGAGAATTAATAACTGTATTTATATACGTATATTTGAAACCTTTAATGTTAAGACCTTGAATTTCAGATCCATTTCCTTCCTCCCTTGTCACCCATTCCCTCTGGGGAGATAAGTAATTCAGTATATGTTGGATATGTCTAGCTATGCAAAACATTATCATAGTAGATATATTGTACAAGGCTGCTTATACTTCCCTCCCACTCATCCCACCCCCCACCTTGTCTATTCCCTACATGATCCTGTCCCTCTTCTATAGTGGGTACTTCCAACTTCCCCTCCCCCCAAGGATGCCCTCCCATCCATCATCCCTCCTCCCATCCCCCTTCCCCCTATTCTGCTGTAGGTTGAGATATCGCATTTAGTATGTATGTCATTCTCTCCCTGAACCAAATTCAATGAGAATGTGTTTTTGCCTTTTTTACCTTCCTATTCTCCCCCTCCCTTGCAACCACTTCCCCTTGCTTCTTCTACATGAGATAGTTTACCCTACCCTGTCTCTCCCCATCTCCTCTTGCCACTTTCCTCTCTCACCTCATAATTTCATCCCTTGAGTATTCTCCCTTCCCAACAAATTCAGCCTATGCCCTCTATCCATATATAACTGTAACCATATACACACACATTCACATATGTATTCATGTGACCACACCCCCTTCTTCCATTATTTTCATAGTGAGAAAGATATCATCAGTCACAGATATTGCTTTTCCATATAGGAATGTAAATAGTTCAACTTTGATAAGTTCCTTTTGATTTCTTTTCCCTGATTACCTTCTCAGGCATCTCTTCCTTCTTGTGTCTGGATGTCAAATTTTCTATTCAACTCTGGTTTTTTCCTCAAGAATGCTTGAAAGTCCTCTATTCCACTGAATGACCATATTTTCCCTGAAACAAAATACTCAGTTTTGCTGGGTAGGTGACCCTTGGGTTCATTCCCAGTTCTTTTGCCCTCTGGAATATCATATTCCATGCCCTTCGATCCCTCAGTGTAGAAGCTGCCAGGTCCTGGGCTATTCTGATTGTGTTTCCACAATATTGAAATTGTTTCTTCCTGGCTGCTTGTAGTATTTTCTCCTTGATCTGGGGATTCTGGAACCTGGCTATAATATTCCTGGGAGTTTTCTTTTTGGGATCTTTTTCAGGAGGTGATCTGTGGATTCTTTCAACCTCTATTTTGCCCTCTGGATCTAAAACATCAGGGCAATTTTCCTTGAGAATTTCTTGAAGGGTGATTTCTAGGTTCTTTCTTTGATCATGGCTTTCGGGTAGTCCAATAATTTTTAAATTGTCTCTCCTGGATCTATTTTCCAGGTCAGTGGTTTTTCCCATGAGATATTTCACATTGCCTTCTAATCTTTCATTTGTTTGGATCTGCTTAACAGCATCTTGATTTCTCATAAAGTCATTAGCTTCCATTTGCTCCAGTCTAACTCTGAAGAAATGAATCTCCTCAGTGAACTTTTGAGATTCTTTTTCCATCTGGCAAATTCGACTTTTTAAGGCATTCTTCTCCTCATTGCCCTTTTGGGCCTCCTTTGCCATTTGAGCTAGTCTATTTTTTAAGGTGTTGTTTTCCTCAGTCAGGCTGTTGACCCTCATTTCATACTTTTTCTGCATCCTTCTCATTGCTCTTTCCAATTTTTCCTCCACTTCTCTTATTTGATTTTTAAAGTCCTTCTTAAGGTCCTCTATGGCCTGCAACCCACTCATGTTTTCCCCTGGGGCTTTTGGAGCAGGACTTCTGACCTCACAGTCCTTTTCCCACTCTACGCCCCCACAATAGGAGTCTAGGGTTGCATTTTTCTGTTTCCTTTGCCTTGGCATGTTGCCACTTAATTACTTGACTTTTGGGCTTGTTGCCACAGTATATCTTTTTGACAGATAGGGGAGTTTTCATCCCAAACATGTGGGAGTGCAACTTCCATTTCTGGCAAGCTATAAACCCACCCACAACTTCCACCCCAGATCACAATCCAGATCCAGGGAGGTTAAAGCAAGAGTGATTACCCCCCAAGACTGATCACTGGATCTCCCTACAGTTCGCAGGCCAGGAGCTGGAGCTGCCTCTGAAAACTACAAAATGGCGTGTGCCCTCAGTGGCTTCTAGCCCCCAGGTGAGGAAGCCAACGCATTCCCGAGATGCTGGTCCCAAAGTCCATAGGGCACTAACCTCTTACTTTGTCCTAGGCATGTCTATGTTGATAATTCTGGAGTCACCACAGCTGCTGGTGTTCTGGGGTCTCTCCAGCCGGCTGCTGTCCCTGCTGCCCTGGGGCTAAAACCTCAGTTCACGGGGACCTGGGCTCTGCTCTGCTCGGCTTCCCGCGCTCTGCACGCTGCCGGCTCCCAGAGTGCTGCACTGATCCTTCCTGCAGGGCTGCTGGGCTGTCCTCAGCGGGAGGTTAGCTTCTCTGTGTTGTTCTGTGGGTGCTGGGGCTCCATAAGTTATTCAGAGTCCCTTTTTACATAGTTTGGGGGGAATCTGGTGGCAGAGTGGCTTGGATGAGCTGTTTCTCCTCCACCATCTTGGCTCCACCCCCAGGAGTTTTCTTTTTGGGATCTTTTTCAGGAGGTGATCTGTGGATTCTTTCAACCTCTATTTTACCCTTTGGGTCTAAAACATCAGAGTAATTTTCCTTGAGAATTTCTTGAAGGATGATTTATAGGTTCTTTCTTTGATCATGGCTTTTAGGTAGTCCAATAATTTTTAAATTATCTCTCCTGGATCTATTTTCCAGGTCAGTGGTTTTTCCTAGGAGATATTTCACATTGTCTTCTATTCTTTCATTTGTTTGTATCTGTTTAACAGCACCTTGATTTCTCATAAAGTCACTAGCTTCCATTTGCTCCAGTCTAACTCTGAAGGAATGAATCTCCTCAGTGAGCTTTTGAGATTCTTTTTCCATCTGGCAAATTTGGCTTTTTAAGGCATTCTTTTCCTCATTGCCATTTGAGTTAGTCTATTTTTAAGGTGTTATTTTCCTCAGTCATGCTGTTGACTCTCATTTCATGCTCTTCCTGCATCCTTCTCATTTCTCTTCCCAATTTTTCCTCCACTTCTCTTATTTGGTTTTAAATATCCTTCTTAAGGTCCTCTATGGTCTGTAACCCACTCATATTTTCATTTGGGGCTTTTGGTGCAGGATTTCTGACCTCACAGTCCTCCTTCTGTTCCATGCTTTGATGCTCTTTGCCCCCAAAATAGGAGTCTAATGTTGAATTTTTATGTTTATTTTTTTCCTTTGCCTAGGCATGTTGCTACTTAATTACTTGACTTTTGGGCTTGTTTCCACAGTAGGACTCTGCCACCAGACAGGGGAGCTTCTGTCCCAAACTTTGGGGTCTTCTCGACTTCTGGAGGTATTAGTTGGGTGGCCTTTGTGAAGGCTCCACACACTCTGGCAAGCTGGACATATACCCTAAGACCTCCACCCCAGAGCACAATTCAGATCCAGGGAGGTTACAGCAAGAGCGATTATGCCCCAGACTGGATCCCATACAGTTCACAGGCCAGGAGTTGAAGCTGCAACTGAAGCTGCAAAATGGTGGCTGTGCTGAATCTCCTCACCTGCTTCTTGTCCCCAGGGGAAGAAGCTGAAGCATTCCCAAATACTTGTCCCAAAGTCCATAGGGCACTAGCCTCTCACTTTGTCCTAGGCATATATGTGTTGATAATTATGGAATTGCCACAGCTGCTGGTGTTCTGGGGTCCCTCCAGCTGGCTGCTGGCCCAGCCACCTTGGGGCTAAAACCGAGACTCAGGTGGGCCTGGGCTTGCTCCCAGAGAGCTTTGCTGTCGGCTCCCAGAGCGCTGAGCTGGCATCTTCCTGCAGGGCTGCTGGGCTGTCCTCAGCAGGAGGTTAGCTTCTCTGTGTCATTCTGTGGGTGCTGGAGCTCCAGCAGTTATTCAGAGTCCCCTTTTACATGATTTTGAAGTGGTGTGGGCTAGAGCATTGTGGAAGTGCTGTTTCTACTCCACCATCTTGGTTCTGCCCCTGATCTAAATCACTATTGATCAGTGATATTTTTTTAAAAAAAGAAAGAGCATGGAATTACTTTTCTATAGGTTCTTTTGAATCCTTTGTGAGGTTTTACATTTTTTCTGTCTGGTGAAATAAAGGATATACTGTGTTGGATGAGTATTTTTTTCTTGAGTGTTTTCATAGGAGTTGAGAGCTCTTTAAACCTGTATTTGTAGAGACTAAAGTATGAGTTATAGCCTAGTGTTCCCAGATGAGCTCATGAGTGAACACAAAATGAGTCAAATTTTGAAATATCTTAGGTGAAACCAAGAGTGAGGATATCAGTCACAGGGTTTTGTGTGAAGCCTGATAGGATTCAGAGTTGGGATTTAAGACTCAGGTTACATCTAGATTTTGCTAAAGTATCTGATAAAGCATTTCATGATATACTTGTAGGGAAAAAATAGAGGTATGCAGGCTAGATAACAGTACAATTAAGTGGACTTGGAACTTTTAAACGACTGGATGGAAGGAATTATTCTTGATTCCATTTCATTTTTATATTCTTTATGTCTAGTACGATGCCTTGCACATAGCAAGTACTTAATAGATATATTGGATGTCAACATAAAGGATTCTCTCATGTAGCCCCTCAAGGATCTTTCCTTGTCCTTTTACTCATTGACATTTTGTCAGTGACTTACTTAAAGACATAGATAACATGTTCAATAAGTTCGTAAATAACATAAAAGTAAGAGAGATAACTAACACACAAGTTGGCAGTGAGAATTTTCAAATATCTTGACAGGTTAGAATTATGGTCTCAGATCTAATGAGAAAAGTCTTAAAATTGGATTCACCAGTATAAGATGGTAGAGACATAGCTATAAAACTATTTGGGGAAAAAAAATCTTGGTGTCTTAGCGGACTCCAAACTCAATGAGTCAGTTGTGTGTGATTGAAGTAAAGAAAACTGATACAATATTACCCTGCATTAGGAAAGTCAGGATGTTCAAAGCTAAGGATCATCAGATCCTTACTGCATTCTGCTTTGGTTAGACCATATCTGGTGTCTTGAGTTCAGTTCTGAGCACTACAGTTTAGGAATATTAGAAGGTGGAAAGTGTCTAGGCAAGAGCAACTATGAGTATAAAATACCTTAAATTTATAGTGTATGGGGATCATTTGGAGGAGATAGGCATGTTTAGCCTGAAAAAGAGAAGAATTGGGGTGGAAGAATATGACAACTATCTTCAAGTATGTAAAAGGGGTTCTAGGGGTTCAGGTTGGTCCTAGGGGATAGAACTAGGCTCAACAGTCAAAAACTGCAAAAAAGACTTAGGTAGAAAATATCATCCTTGCATTAGTGATATACTGAAAGCTGCAGCAAAATATAGTAGGTCTTCAAGTAAAGGCACAGCATCCTCCTGTCCAGCCTTTCCCACAGAGTATTCTTGCTTAGGAACATGCTGGATTCAGTGACCTCTCTGATCCATTGTAGCTCTGATGTTCTGTGTCTCAGAAAAGTTAAGCTGACTTCTACCAGGTTACATAGCTCCTGAGTGGCAGAGACTGGTTTGTTCTCTGATTCCAAATCCAGGGGCCTTTCCTTTGCTAGTAGGGAAGCTAATATGGAGTGAAAGTGCCAAAATTCTCTGACGACCTTCTCTGGGTCTGGTCTTGGCACTGACTGCTGTTTGCCACATAAATCAGTAACTGGAGAAGGCAATACTCTGAGACAAAAACAAACAGGCTACAGTCAATGGTAAGCAAAGCTCTTGAGCTGCTCTGGCATCATATAACTACCAAACCTGAAAGTTATGCTGCTTTGGGGGGTTTTCCTTTATCCTTCCCAGCCTCCATTCTGTCCCCATTTTCACCCCTGCAAGCACTAAATGGACAGGCTGACATAACGATAATTAGAGAATTGGAGTCAGTATGCCTCTTAACTGGCTGCTAAGAGAGTCACTCAGAGGTTGGCACATTGTCCTCAATACAATATATATATTTTTAAAGTATTTTATTTACAATGTCATTAAGGACATGCTAGGAAATAGGGTGGGGGAGAGGGCAGATAACATCTTTATCTTTGTCTCCAGTGTTTCATCCCAAACCCTGACGCCGAGGTGTCCCCCGCATCCCACACCCTTCCCAAACCCCCTGAATCATCCTGCTGGGCTCCCTCCTGTTGTGCATTCTTGGATTTTTATTATTATAATTTTGCCGACTCTGTGGTGGTCAGAACGCCATGAGAAATCATTGCTCATGGAACTGCTCCCTATTGTTGGAAAGACAATAAAAGGATGTTTGATAAACATCTCCCAGCAAATTTTTCTCCCGCTGAAGTATCCTGGCCCCAGAGAGTTTCCCAAATTTGCATTCTACCTGTGGCACCATGAAGTTGAGTGTTATTCCTTGCCAAGAAGGGGCTGTGTTCCTTGGGTTCAAGAGGCGGCACTTATCAGATTGCATGGAGGCATTGTCTTAGAGCTGGCAAATTCTCACACTACAGTTGGCAACCACATACTTCTAAGAGTTTCAAGGACTAATGACCTCTCAAGGAATGTTTGGAGGAAACCTATTGACTTTAGAAGCAAATCTACTAGTAATTACAGAGACACATTCTCAAAAAGGGCTGTGTTTAGATAAATTTGAAAATCCCAATGAAAGTCCAATTTTTTTTAATAAGGGGAGATTCTTTGATCTATGAAGAATTTGTAATTAGATTCTTTAAACAGAAAGCTCTATTGGTGCATTTAATATGTGACCAAATTTATAGAAATAAATTTCAACTCTTCAGGAATATCTGTCATTAAAACAAGTCAAACCTGGGTTTATTTGTTTCCCTCACTATTGAATTAATAGATATTGAGTAGCTGGTAATGATTTAGGTGCTGGGGAGATCCAAAGAAGTGCAAGATGCCATCCTGGCCCTCAGATTGCTTATAATCTAACTGCAGATATGTCATGTATACATCAATCAATCCATGAACAAACACCTATTAAGTACCTACAATGCTAGGTTCTGGGGGAACAAATTAAAAGAATGCAACAATAAAATATAATATGAGACAGTACATGATGTATAGGTGCCAAGGGAGGAATTCAAACATGAGAAGTCTTGCTGAGAAGAAGGACATCTTACTGTGACCTAGGAACAGAGGGGGGATCAGGAAAGGCTTCATTTAGAAGGGAGTGCTTGAGCTGAGACTTGAAGGATGACTAGAGATTCTAAGGGGTAGTAGACAGGAGATAGAGCAGCCCATTCATGGGAGACAGACTGTACAAAGACAAGGAGAGAGCAAATGCCGTCCTGTCTTCAAAGAGTAGCTAAGAAAAAGATGGGTATGATGCTTTTAGGTGGAGAAGATGTGGATGGGCTAAGATCATTTTCATGACAATATCCAATACCTTTCTTAAGTAATCATATTGTCTTCTTACTTGCTCCACACTAAAAAATCATCACTAGGGTTTGTATGTACTCATTTAAAGATGAACCAGTGCCAGTATCACAGGCTGGAAGGGTTGGGGGGTGGGGAGAGGGCTGAACTGGAGAAGCAGCAGGAGGCAGATGAATGCTTCAGAAACATCAAGTCAGAATCATCAAAGGGATAATGAGCGAAATGTTTTCCAATTGTTGGAGATTCGAATTGTGGTCCCATGGAACATAATATGAATGTTAATGAAAAATTTCAGGGACAATGCCTACATTTCTGGGCTTGGTAACTAGCATTTGGTAAATAGCAAATCCCTCCATCTTCTGTGGACCATATGTGCTGAATTTCATATTACCATAAAATTTAAGTGACCCTTTAAAGAATCCAGACTCAGGAACTGAACTAGAATCTTATTAAAAGAATTAATCAAATATAATTTAGTCCCACAAATTTGAAATTTTGAACAGTCTCTGATTTAGAATTTTGTCTAGAGTTGATTTTCATATAAATGCTGGTGACAATATGAAATTAAAAACCTGCTAACCTGAGCATTTTAATGGGATATAACAGTGTGGTTTCTGGTTTCTCTCTCTCTCTCTCTCTCTCTCTCTCTCTCTCTCTCTCTCTCTCTCTCTCTCTCTCTCTTTCTGTGTGTGTGTGTGTGTGTGTGTGTGTGTGTGTGTGTGTGTTTTATGTCTATCAACTGTAACCAGCTAGGGCCAAATTGCTTCCTTTTCACTTTGGGTTTGCTTTCCAAATAATCCAATTTCAGGAGCTTTTTTCTTAGTTTTTATAGTTCAAGGAATGAAATGAAACCAAGCCACAAAAAAGTCAACTCCCTCTAAAGCCTTCAGAAGATTAATCAGTCATTTACCCTGAGCCCAATATTGATGGGGTGTTATGGGGAAAACAGAACTTTGCTGTTGTCCCTGCTTTTAAGTAGTTGGCAATACAGCTGGGTGACAACACTAGCAAAAACAAAATGATTAGTAAGCAAAGTTAAACATTGTCTAGCTAAGTGTTGCATGGGTCAGACCAAGAAAATACTTATTAAACTTATTTTGTTTCCTAAGAGTTTGGGTGTTTTTTTTTTTTTAAGAGAAAGAGGGAATAGCTTTGGGTACTTATTGTCAGAAAAAAGTTCAAGGAGCTGGTGGGATATGAAGTTAGTGAAGCTGGTTTTAAAGAATGAGTGGGGTTTATTATAGCAGCAAGTACCCTAGCATACCCAGGATGGGTGCTAGCACAGGTTCTTAGATCTGCTTTTCTAAAGGAAAGCAACTCAAAATGGGTTAACAAACTTGCTTTAATCAAACATATATCATTTACCTAGTTCAGGGGGAAAAGTGAGCACCCTGAACTTCAGAGAATACAAATGGAAGTTACAACAGAAAATAACACAATTAAGCAGACAGGGCTTCCAGCTGTCTGACCATTACACCCACACTTAGTTACCAGAGAGGGAAGCACCAACATCTGGGTTTTCAAAGCCAGAGGGCTCAATGGTTGCCCAGAGTCTCATCTTGCCAAAACACACAACTCTTCCCAAAGTAAGCCCCAAAGCAAAACCTCACATCAGGTAGCCTTCTCCTGGCTCAGAGAAAGTCACAACCTTCTTGAGCCACTGCCCAGTCAAAAAGTAACAAGGTGTGGGTGTTCCTGAAGAACAAGCCTCCTGCCACAGGTTCCATGTGACCACATTCAACCTATTGGGGGCAGAGTATATTTTCAAATCAAGGAAGGTTCTCAATTAAGCCTATCAAGGGGCCAAGGGGCAGGGAGGATCTTCAGATTCCCATTACATTTAGCCCCAAGATCTTTTATGCCCTTTATATAGGCAACCTACATCTGAATTAGCATTAACATCTCTTAAGTACAACATAATCCCCACAAAATAGGGACTTCACATTTGCAAGATAGATTACATAACAACTCATTACCAGAGTGGCCACAGGGCCTTAAACAAACACAAAGCACTTTCAGGTACAGACTCTAAAGAGCCAAGGGTCTGTCTCAATGCTGCTCCAGCCCCTGCTTCCAAGTCCTGAGGGGTGACTGGGTAACAAAGCAACAGGGTGGGGCACCTGGGGGGTCCATGACACTTCACCCCACCCACTGCAGATACAACTCCTTCCTCCCCCTGGGTCTCAAACTGTGGGATGCAACAAGAAAACACATTCAGTGTTACTGATTTGCTGCACAGTCCTTTTCTTGTCCTGTAGCTGAATTCCAAACTTTTAGGTACCTTCTTCTCCCACAGGAGGCACCACTCCTGGCTTCTGCCCCAGTCCTGATGCAGGCAGCACACCATTCCTTCTCTCAGCTCAGCAAAGTCAGCTTGCAGGCCATTCTTCTCTCCTGTTCCATAGCTCCAGAGAGTCACAGCTACCACAACTGGGAAACAAACAATTATCCCAGCCCCCATACTTTCCTTATGTAATGGGAATCTGAATATCTTCCCTGCCCCTTGGCCCCTTGATAGGCTTAATTGAATCTGAAAACCTTCCCTGATTTGAAAATATACTCTGCCCCCAATAGGTTGAATGTGGTCACAGGGAGCCTGTGGCAGGAGGCTTGTTCTTCAGGAACACCCACACCTTGTTACTTTTTGATTGGGCAGTGGGTCAAGAAGGTTGTGACTTTCTCTGAGCCAGGAGAAGGCTACCTGATGTGAGGTTTTGCTTTGGGGCTTACTTTGGAAAGAGTTGTGTGTTTTGGCCAGATGAGACTCTGGGCAGCCATTGAGTCCTCTGGCTTTAAAAACCCAGATGTTGGTGCTTCCCTCTCTGGTAACTAACTAAGTATGGGTGTAATAGTCACACAGCTGGAAGCCCTGTCTGCTGAATTATGTTATTTTCTGTTGTAACTTCCATTTGTAGTCTCTGAAGTTCAGGGTGCTTTTTCCCCTGAACTGGGTAAAATTATATATGTTTGATTGATTAAAGTAAGATCATTAACCTATTTTGAGTTGCTTTCCTTTAGAAAAACAGATCTAAGAACCTGTGCTAGCAACCATCCTGGGTGCTAGAATGTTTGCTGCTACATTTATATATGCCAAAGAGAGAGGGACAGCATTATGGGTAAGGAGAACAAAAGAACAGAAGGCAAAGGTAGAAATGCATGTTATGTGAGCTCTAGTTAATAAGGAGAATGAAATACCTGGAGCAAAGGGGTGTGTGTGGAGGTGAAGAGTTCCATTCAGCCTTGAGTTGGGTTCTGTCAAGGGCCATAGCTGGGAAACTGAAGCAGGAAAAGGCTTTAGCTAGGATGTTCTGTAACATACTGTGGATGGGGAAATCATAGTCTGAAAAAGGGATGGTGAATAAGTAGGTGTTAGTAATATCTGCAATGAAATCCAAGGTCAGTAAATAGGATTGTTAAGGTTGAAAGAACCAGAGGGAGCTGAGTAAAAATCAGAGGATAACCAAGTTCAAGGGACAAATGAGAGGCAAGATCTGGGGTTCAGGAAATAAGGGGGTGGTACTAAGTGTTCAACTCAAAAAGAATTACAGGTTGTCACATTTACTACACTAGGGTGATGTATGAGTTTTGAGCCCAATCATAAAGCACTCAAAAATCAATTTTATCTTGCTTTTTTTTCTAAGGTCCTTTCAATTTCAATTTCAGGTGAATATATTTAGCAGACAGGATAGAATATATATATGTGTGTGTGTGTGTGTGTATTCTCTATATGTATGTGTATATACATATATATATATATACACACACATATATATATATATAAATGTATATATATATTTATATAAAATGGTTGTCTGATTATTACAATTATGTCTAACTCTTTATGACCTCATTTGGGGTTTTCTTCATAAGGGTACTAGAATAGTTTGCACTTCCTTCTCCAGCTCATTTTATAGATGAGGCACTGAGGAAAATAGGGTTAAGTGATACCCAGGATCACACAGCTAGTAAGTGTCTAAAGTCAGATTTGGACTCATAAAGATTAGTATTCCTTACTTCAGGCCAGGCATTCTATTTTTTAAAACCTAACACTAGGACTGTCTCTCTCATAAAACTCTAGATGTTACTAATGACTTTCTCTCTATCCCCCACTCGGATTTTGTTCAGCATTTTGTATTAAAACTTTCTATCATTGAATCCCAGGATTGAAAGGAAGCTCAGAAACCATCTAATTCAACTTTTTTTCAGAATTAAATTCTATTCACTGCACCACCTATCTGCCCCATGTATGTATGCATGTATGTATACATATATGTATGAATATATGTATACATATATGTATGATATATGTGTGTATGTCATGTATATATTTCTAACAGATATATCAGATATTATTAATAGTTTCTTCTGTTCTAAGACCTGTAATCTTGGCTACTCATCATTCCATGTTCATTCTCTCTCATATATATGGGTGTGTGTTTTGTTTTGTACTCCTGATGTTCATCAGATATCACACACACACACACACACATATATATACAGAGAGAGAGAGAGAGAGAGAGAGAGAGAGAGAGAGAGTGTGAGAGAGAGAGGGAGGGAGGGAGAAAGGGAGGGACAGAGGAGGAGGAGGATGCATTAAATATAAAATGGGCTTTAGAAGAAATTTAACACTGAAGGATAGAGTTTGAAGGGGTACCAGAGTTAAGGTGAGGAAAGTCATTTTTGGTAAGGATAAACCTAAGCATGTTTGTGTACAGAAAAGAGAGACAGAAATTTATCAAATCAAAGGACTGATAATTATAACTGGCAGGGTGGGATTTAATGCAATTCCATAAATTTGCAAGGTACTCAAAAAGATATATAGCTATCCGTTCCACATTGTGACTTTCCTCATAGTGGTTTCCTCATACTTTAGGTTGGCATAAAAAATTAAATGGGAATTTTTGCAGGAGTTGTAGACAACACACAAAGGCCAGGAGATGACACAGAAAAAGTTTGGAACCTCAGAAATGCATAAATATATGTATAGCATTGTATATTATTAACATATTTTATCTTTTAATACCATAGTAATTCAGACCTTCCCTGGAACAAAGTGGGGGCAAAAATTTTTTACATGAGTTTTCCAGCTCATGGGAACCCTATGCCCCTAACCCTTGCAATGTAAAAGGGATAAATGCAAAATTTTTATTGTACATGGTCACTAACCTCAGGGACCTTATGATCTATTAGGGGGAATCTGATATTTTCAAATTATAATTCAAAGAACATAAAAGAGGTACAAGGAAAGTGTTACATGAGGTCTTTAGTAGAGGAAAGTCCTAACAAACTGTTAGAACAGAGATTTCATAGAAAGGACACCATATGGTAAGTTGGGTATTGGAATAAGTAAGAGTTAAATTGTTTTGGTAGGGGGTGGGAGAATGGTGACTGAAGATAAACTTCTAGAAGACATTATTTAAGGATGATTTTTGAGTACTTAGAGAGGGAATCATAGCTTTATTACAAACAGGTCATGCCAGATAAGTGTCATTTCTTTTTTTGACAGAGTAACTAAACTGGTATCTCTGAGGAATGCTGTAGAGAGAGTATACTTAGGTTTCAATAAAACATTTGTCATGTCCCCATGCAATGCGTCTGGATGAAATGGAAACATCTGGGCTAGATGACAGTACAGTTAGGTAGATTCACAGCTGATTGAATGAGCAGATTCAAAGAGTTGCAATTAATGGAAGAGTATTAACTTGGAGAGATGTTTCTAGTGGAATGACCCAAGGAATTTGTCCTTGACCCTGTGCTGTTCAATAATTTTTATTAGTGATTTGGATGACAGCATACTTATCAAATTTACAAATGACAAAGTGGGGTGGTAGCAAGAATATTGGATGATGGAGATGATGGAGTCTAGACGCAAAAAATATATTGACTGGCTAAAGTGATGGACTGAAGAGAGTAAGACAAAATTAAAGAGTGATAAAGTTAAAATTCTATACATGGGTTCCAGAAAAAGCAACTTCATTGACACAGGACAGAGAAGTCATATCTAGACAACAGCATATCTGAAAACTATTGGGAGGGGGTGTTTAGCATACCACATCCTCAAAATAAGCCAATAGTCTGGTATGTCAGCCAAGAAAACTACCACAGGCTTAGATTGCATTAAGAGATATATAATGTCTAGCATCATCTAGTAAATGGCTAGTCCCAGCTGTATCCTAAGCTTGTTAGCCTACCTCTATGGTACAGCTTTCAGTTCCAGACTGCATTTTAGGAAGAACATTGTAATCTGGGGAGTGTCCAGAGAAGGAGAGTTATCAGAGTAAAGAATCTCAAGTTTATACCATATGAGGATCACTTGAAGGAGCTGGATATAAGTAACCTAGAGAAGAGGTGACCTAGGAAGGATATGAGAGCTGTCTTTAAGTAATGGAAGGATTGTAGATTGGTTTAGACTTATTCTGATTGGCCACAGGGATCAGATCTAGGAGCAATGGGTAGAAATTGCAAAAAGGTCAATTTAGGCTTGATGAATGAAGTAAGTTCCTACCCATTAGAGCTGTCCCCAAACAAAATGGGCTGCTTCAAGAAGTGGTTTCTAGCTAGAGCTATTTCAAGAAAATGTATAATTGACCACTTACCTAGCATGTGAGAGAGGGAATTCTTGTCAGTTAGTAACAAACATAACATGCCCAGCACTGTGCCAAGAACTAGGGTAGAAGGAAAGTAAAAACAAAGGAACAAAGAAGTTTGCAGTCTAATGAGGGTATCAACATATGAATAACTAAGTAAAAACCATATCTATCTATCTATCTATAACAAATAGGAGACAATCAACAGAAGGAAGGCACTAGTAATAACGGGGATTAACATTGTCTGGGAACAAAAAGGACTTTAAGGTCCTTCCATCTCTGAGATTCTATACCCTAGAAAGATCGATGACTATTCCAAGATGATTAGTGGCCAAGGTGGAATTGTTCTCTGATTCTGTTTCCAGCAACCTTTGCATTGTACCAGCATATATTTTCCTTGCTAATGGAACTGTTGAAGTGGGTTGAGGGATCAAAACCACCTAGAGGCAGGCAGGTCTGTATTTGGATGTTTTAAAGTTAAGACTAAATGATTGCATACCTGAGATGCAATTTTATTCTCTTATTAGAGAAAGAAATTTAATTCTGAAAAAAGTGGAATTAGATGGTTTCTGAGCTTCCTTTCAGTCCTGGGATTCAATGACAGAAAGTTTTAAGACAAAATGGAGAGGAAGTCATTAGTAACATTTAGAGCTTTATGAGAGAGACAGTCATAGTGTTAGGTTTTAAAAGAATTCAGTAGAGGAAGAGGAGGATGGAAGATATCTGAAGCCTAGGGAACAGTACGAAAAAAGGTACAGTAGTGGTAGAAAGCTGGGCATGTGGGGGTGGGGAAAGGGAAAGTACACCCAGTTGATTGAGTGGAGACTACTCGGGGAGAATGATATGAGGTTAAACTGGAAAGGTAAGGTAGTGCCAAATTATAGAGGGCCTTGACATTTTTCTTGGTATGCAAATGAAGAACCACTGAAAGTTTTTGAGCAAAGGAATAAAGTGACCAGATGTGTTGGTCAACAATTGGTCAGTAATCATCTATTTGATGTTTACTACCAGGGTAAGCTCTAGGTATAGAAAAAAAGAGGTGAAAACAGTCCCTGCCCTTTCAAAGCTCATATTTTATTTGAAGATACATGTGAAAAACTAAGTATATAGAAGATGTATAAAGAGTACATGAAGAGGGGTGGCTAGGTGGTGAAGTGAATAGAGCACTGGTCCTGGAGTCAGGAGGACCTGAGTTCAAATCTGACCTCAGACATTTAACACAAAACTAGCCATGTGACCTTAGGCAATCCATTTAACCCCAACTGCCTTCCAAAAAGCAAAAAAAAAGAGTACATGAAGGTAATCTGAAAAGGAAGGCATTGGCAAGTTGGGTGGGTAGGTGGGCTTGGGAATGGTCTCCTGCAGAAGGTGGGATTTGAGCTGATCCTTGAAAGAAGCAAGGAAACCTAAGAGGTGAAGGTGAGTAACAGATTATTCCAGGTATTAGAGACAATCACAAAGATACAGAAACAGGAGATAGAGTGTTATATTTGAGGAATTGGAAGTAGGTCAGATCTGTGCATAAAATGATTATTCTGGTAACAATGGTAAGGGCAGACTGGAAAGGGGAGAGAGCAGAGGCAGAAAGACCCACTGGGAGGGTTATAATAATAATCCAGGAAAATAGTTCTGAGCTCCAATGTCAGCATGGTGGGTATATAAAGTATAGTACAGCTAGTTAGTACAGTGGGAACAGAGAAAAAAATTCTCAATAGGAAAACACCCCACTTGCCTATAAATGTGAATTTTATCACACAAAAAGGATGTGGGCAGGGGCCACTTAAGTGAACCTACTGTACAAGGTATAGAAAAATCCAGTATCAGTAACCTTCTCGAAGTACTTTTGATTATTTTACTTCTTCTCTTATCAGCAAAGAAGTCAGAGCCAAAAGAAAGGAGAGGAGTCTGTGCCAGTCTAACTGTATTTCATATTTCAGCACAGTTACTAAAATGCTAATGATAATAACTGCCATTTATATAGAGATATAATATTTGCCAAACATATTACATTTGTTATCTCATTTGATCCTCACAACAACAAGGCTTTGAGGAAGGTACTATTATCACTCCCATTTTATAGATGGGAAAATTAAGGCTGAGAGAATTTAAGTGACTTGCCCCAGGTTATACAACTAGTAAGCATCTGAAGTAGTAAGTAGTCAAACTCGTCTTCCTGACTCTAAGACTGGACTCAAAAAATAGTCACTAATTGTTCAATGTCAATGTGACGAAAGGTCTCCAGAAGAGTGTCCCAGGGTTGTGTTTGGTGCTGTGCTGGTTAACTATTTTTTGTAAATGAGTTTTCTAAAGTCATAAACAGCATGTTCATAAAATCTGCAAATGACACAAAGCTGGAGGCGGGATGGTGGGGAGACATCGTGGAATGTTAGGTTACAAAAAGATGGTGACTAGCTAGAACATTGGGGATAAATATAAAGTCTTTGGGTTCAAGAAAACCAACCAAGGCTTAACAGCAACTCTGTGCCAAGGGAGAGGAGAGAGGGAGCATTGTCTTCAAAGAATTTAAACTCAGTAATAAAGCTGACCATAAAGCTAGTCTGCTTTTTATTATCACCAGGCAATGACAACTGTAAACAACATCATTGATAAAATAGTCCTCCCTGAAAAAAGCTTTTGTGTATTTAAGTTCTAAACAATTGTGGGGTGACTACATTTGGCTCATGTAACACTCTAGAGGACAGGTACATGCATTCATTTTCAGAGTAAGATCATCAAGGTTTGAAACCAGTCAAGCTAGCTTTAGGTACAGTTTATATCTCCAATACCTGTGGTATTATTATATGTTGTTTTTGTTTGTCCTTTGTTTTTGAAGAAGACCAATGATATCACAGGGTGATGTCTTGACTTGTATATGAATTGGACTTGAAGTGAGGCAGGGTTGCACAAAATTGTTGACTTCACTCTCTCTTCCAGAGTCATTAAAGTCCAGTGGCAAGCCAACAGCCAAGCCGACTGGCAGTGGCCTGAGATGCAGTGGATGACCTTGGCGTCTTCAATGTCTGACCACGCTCTAAACTTCTAAGCGCTCCACACCACCTGCTTCAGCTGCCTTCGTGGCCACTGAAACAAATTGTTCTCATCCGCAATTTCAGGGGAAGTTTTCACATGCTTGGGGTAGACATCCTCCTAACTCATGAAAAGATTTGAGGCCCATCTATTAACCTCAACCTGGTTTAGCCCATCTGCCAAGAGGGTTTATCAGGGTGTGACTGTTGCACATGCTACAACTTCTTGAAAAGACAAGTGAGAGTTGGATGACAGGTGGAAACCAAAGGGAGACAGGCAGAAAAGGGTTCAGCAAGTCCTCACACTAGAGGTGCTAGTCCTCCCTGAACATCCCATAGTTCTGTATTTAAATACTAAATAAATAAGTGCCTGTAAGGATGAAGAAACAAAACTTAAGTTATTTCAAAGTATATCTTTCCTTTTTTAAAAAAATTCATTAATATTTCATAATTGTTACTAAAAACACACACCATGTGAGGTTTTCTTGGCAAAGAATTGGAGTGGTTTGCCATTTCCTTCTCCAGTTCATTTTACAGATGAAGAAACTAAGACAAATAGGGCTGAGTGACTTGCCCAGAGGCACACAAGTAATAAGTGTCTGAGGCCGGAGGAACTCAGAAAGATGAGTCTCTCTGATTCCACACTGAGGGCTTTATGTACTGTGCCATTGTAGCGGCAACCACACTGGCATACCCAGGATGGCTGCTAGCACAGGGTCTTAGATTTGCTTTACTAGGTAAGATAGCTGTTTAAGGGGTCAACAATATTTTTAATTACATGCACTATTTCAGGGGAAAAATCAACACCCTAAACTTCATAGAAAATACAAACAGAGAAATAAAGATCAGGGATTGAGAGAGCTCTCACCCTGGAAATCACAGGAAATCAATAAGCAAGACCCCAAAGCAAAATACCAACTCAGAGAATATATACATTTCTCAGAGCCAGAAGGCATCACAATGAACACAAAGGCACACACACCCTCATGACTCAGTGCCGAATTAGAAGTTAGCAAAAGTGGGGTGGCTAGGTGGCACAGTGAATAGAGCACCGGCCCTACAGTCTGAGATCAAATCCAACCTCAGACACTTAACAGAAAAACTAGCCATGTGACCTCGGGCAAGTCACTTAACCCCAATTGCCCTCCAAAGAGCAAAAAAAAAAAAAGCCTTCCTACAATCGAGTGTCCATTAAGTAAGCTTCCCTTAATGAGTTCCACCTGAGGTACTGGATAAATTTATCATGGAGAAAAGGAGACTTGGGTGAGGAAGGAGGCATGATAGCTTTTTTCACTTATTTGAAGGTCTGTCATGTGGAAGGCAGACTAGATTGGTTGGATTTGGTTTTAAAGGGAAGGACCAGGAACATTGACTAGAAGTTTCAAAGAGTCAGATTTGGGCTGGATGCTTGAAAAAACTTCCTAACAATTAAGACTGTCCAAAGGTGGAATGGGCTGTGGAGAAAAGTGATCGGTTTCCCTTCCCTGGTGGTTTTCCAACAGAGACTGGATGTCCACTTCCAGGTATGCTATAGTGGAAATTCCATTTACATATAGGTTGTCCAGACTCAGAACCTTCCTGAGAGTCCTTGGTGCATGAGATTTTTTCTTCTTGGTACATTATGAGATTTTCTTATTGACCTGGAATCTCTTGAGCTTAGCGATTACATTTCTGGGTAAATTGAATGTGGTTTACTTTGCTGATTTCTTTCATATCTGTCAATCTGAAATTTACCTTCTAATTCTAAAACTTCCAGGCAACTTTCTTGAATGATTTCCTGAAATATATTCATTAGGACTTTTTTCATATTTAGGGTCAGGAGGAAGGGAAGGGTGTCATGAATATGTACACTGTCCCACCACAATCTGTCTTAAAGGTTAGTTGCCTTGGCTTAGAAAGAAATGTCACAAATTCTTCCTGTTTTCTTTTAACTTGCTTTAGTATTTCTTGTTTCATTGCTGCATTTTTGTCTCCCTCATATTCTTTCTAGGGAATCCATTACTTTATTAAATATTTCCCATTTCTCTTCTAAACTATCAAATCTCCTTTTGAGCTTGTCTTTGAGGCCTTTCACTTCACTCCTTTATTCAGTTGAATCCTTTTTTAGGTTTTTCTACTACTATGGTAGTTTTTGTGGGCTTTGCATTTTTTTTTGCTAGAGCTGTAATTGTAGTTGTTACAGAATTGTTATGTTCTTGAGATTTTGGTTTTACATTCTTTTTACCCCACAGCATTTCTTCATTGTATCAGGATTTTCAATTTCTGAAGAGCTTCTTCATTTCTTCAGTTTCTTTGTGTGGAATTCCTTATAATCGTTTTCCTTTTCCCATTTACTTTTTTCGCTTTTATTTTGACACATTTCTGGGCCTAGGCAAAACCTCTTGTCTGGTCATCTACTTTCCTATCATTAAGCATCTACTAAGTCTTAGTATCAGGACTAGAACCCAGGTTCTCTGACTCTGAGAACAACACTCTTTCCACCCTACTCTAGACTTCTCTCAGAGTGAGCAATTACATTAGTGGGTGGAATAAGAGAAATGGTTCTAATTCACCCATGAATGACCAGAACTGTTTTAAAATAAGGAGAAAGTTAAATTTCCAAGTGAAATTAAAATACTTTACACTAGATTTCTGAATTAGTAGCATCTGTGTACATCAACAACAGTTGGAAACCTCTCAAAGTTGGGTGGGGTGACAGGGGGAATTGTTTATGCAAGTAAGGAAATTGTATCCATGGAGTTTTTCTAAGCAGATCTTAAGTACCTGGAAATATTTTTATCTTCAAAATTTGTGCAAAGATTACATCCTGAGGTCAAATGAAGTTTTAAAAATAGATTCCCCTTCCCGCCCCCACCCCAATACACATACCCCTAAGTATCTGACATCTTTTCTCAATCATATGACTTGTGTAGGTTTCTGCCTTCTGGCTGTAGGTTCATTTAAAAGCCAATCTTTAAGAGTCATCTGCCAATTGAGTCTTCAAGAGGTTTAGGACCTTAGAACTAGTCAAACTCCCTTATTTTGAAGATGAGGAAACTGTGGTCCAGGAAGAGGAAGTGATTTGCCTAAGGCTGCACAGCTAGTGAGTGGCACAGTCTTAAACCTGGGTCTCCTTCCTCATCTCACTAGGGTATAATTCTCCTCTTTTGTCAGCATAATAATATATCCCACTCTTGTTGTGGTTTTGAATAGGGGTATTTGAAAAGCCTCTTAGCCAATGGAACCAGGTGCCAAGAGAAACAAATATTAAACACATTTAAGCTTCATCAAGAAATAGACCAGTGCAAAGAATAAAGGGTAAAACTCTGTTTTATGGGCAATTTAGAATTGGGAATAAACAGTTGCGTGACGATGTTTATGATTTGAAAATTTGCTGAGGAGTCCATAAGTGAAATTCCATGAGTGGAAAGTAACCCTTCAGAATATAGATTTGAAAATAGATTTGTTCACATATTTTGAGAGGAGAAAAATCTTAAAAATCCATTTGAAAAGATACTTGAAAGCAGAGACCATATCATGTCATTTATTTTGAAGGGGAGGGGTATGTTTGAGTATAGTATGGGTACCATGATTTTATTAATTAAACATTTCTAGTCTGCACAAATTTTTTTGTTCAGTCATATCCAGCTCTTTATGACCCCATTTGAATTTTTTTTTTTTCTGGCAGAGATATTGGATCAGTTTGCCATTTCTTTCTCTAGCTCATTTTACAGATGAGGAAACTGAGGCAAACAGGATTAAGTGACTTTCCCAGAGTCACACAGCCAAGAAGTGTCTGAGGGGAAATTTGAACTCAGGAAGATGAATCTTCCTGACTCTAGGCTTAGTACTCTATCCATTGTGGCACGTAGTTGGATAAATTTTACATACTATCTTTAAAATCTCGAAATCATCAAAGTTTCTCTCCTTGTCTTTCTATCTGTTCCCCCTTTCCCAGCTTTGTGCATGGTGAGACTTGTGTAGATTTATCAAAGACTAGAAGTGGTTTTGGAGCATACAATGTGACAATTCCAGTTTGATGAGCAAGCTTACTCTTTGCCCCTTAGAATCACATGGCCTTTAATTCTTGGCTCAAGCACCATTTTCAACATGAAAACTTTCCAGATTCCACCCAGATTCTAGTGCATCTTTTCCCAAAGTACCTATGTTTATAAAGGAACATTTTGTCTCCCTTGCAAGAATGTAAGCTCACTAAGGGCAGGGTATGTTTCTGTCTTTATATTCCCAGAGCTTAGCAAAGTAACAGGAAATTTCATAAATACCTGCTGATTGAATTAATTGTGACTCACGTGTTGGGTATCAGTAAACAGAAGGAAAAGAAGGCCTTCAAATGACAGCCCTTTCTTGCAGTAACAGGCTAAGCACATTCTAAAAATTACCCTAAGCATACAACCATGAGAATGGACAAGGAGCAAAGTGCTAGCAGGAGCTCATCAATAATATGAATGTGAACATTACATCACAGTGACCCTGAAAAGCATAGCTGCATAGTACTCATCAGCCCTTCATTTTGTATGTAGTACACAACCAGTTATATCATAATGACCAGTCATTCATTTGTTCAATAATCATTTCTTATTCTTCCTCCCCTTTTCCTTTTCTTCCTTTCTTCTTGGAGCCAAGAGATGGAGTGTCTTCATCACAGAACATTCAGGAGGCTAGTATTACAGGACTGCAGAGTACGTGGTGGGAAATAAGGTACAACAACACTGGAAAGGTAGGGGGAGCAGGTTGGGAAGGGCTTTGAATGCTAAGCAGAGAATTTTGTATTTGCTCATGGAGGAAATAAGAAGCTGCTGGTATTTATTGAGTAGAGGGGTGACAAGGTTGTGCCCGTTTCTTAGAGAAAAAAACACTTTGGTGACTGGACAGAAGATGGATTGCAGTAGGGAAAGACTTGAAATGGGCAGATTCAGCAGAGTACTGCAAAAATCTAGGCGTGAGGTGGTGAGGGTCTGCCCTGGAGGGGTGGCAGTATCAGAGGACAGAAGGGCTATATCTGAGAGATGCCACAAAGTTGAACTTGCCAGGACTCAGAAACAGATTGGATTTTGGGGTGGCATGTGAGAGATAGTAAGGAGCTGAAGATGACTCCTAGGTTTTGAAAGTGGGGCATTGAAAGGATGGTAATATCCTAACCAATGGTAGGGAAATCTAGGAAGGGGAAGCATTTAGAAGGAAAGATAATGAATTGAGTTTTGTACATAGTTAGTTTAAGATGTCTACTGGACGTCCAGTTTGAGATCTCTAAAAAGGAGTTGTTGATGTGAGTATGGAGGTCTCACAGCAGAGATGTTAGTGTTGGATAGGTAGACTTAAGAATCATCAGCATAGAAATGAGAATTGAATCCATGGCAATGATGAGGTCAAGTGAATTAGTATAGAGGGAGAAGAGAGGAGGGCCTAGGATAGAGCCCCGTGTGACAACCACTGTAAAAGGGAATGATCTGGGTGAGGATCCAGAAAAGGGAACTGGGAAGGACTGATGAGATAGGTAAAAGGATAAACAGAAGTTAGCATTCTGAAAACCGAGAAGAGAGTATCAAGGAAAATGGGGAAAATGTGTCAAAAGATGAAGAGAGGTCAAGAAAAATGGGGAATGAGAAAAGACCATTGGATTTGGCAATTAGGAGATCATAAATATTTTTGAAGAGTGCATTTTCAGTAGAATTAGGAATGGGGTTAGAATATGGATTACAGGGGACTGAAAGAAGGAAAGGAGAGGAAGTGGAGTTACATATTATATGCAGGCTTCTCAAGGAGTTCAACAACAAATGGGCAGAAGAATTATATGATGATGGATACTGGGGATAGAAGGATCAAGTGAAGATTTTTGAGGAGGTGGAAATATGGGTATGTTTATAGATTATAGGGTAGGAGCTAGTAGACAGAGATTGAAAGAAGATAAGTGAGGGAGTAGGGAGGACAGGATGCAATCTTTTGGAGATGGGATGGAGAAAGATTCCTTGCACATTCTAGCAGAGAGTAGGGCCACATGTTTGTTGTGAGACAGGGATGAAGGGGGGGACAGTAGCAGAAGTCATCTGAATATGAGATGAAGAGGAGGAGGAGGAGAGGGAGCTCTCAGCAAATGGCCTTAATTTTTTTCCCTGTAAAACATGATGCTATATTCTCAGCTGAGAAGATGGGGGGAAGAGGAGCCAAGATTTGAGAAGGGATGAAAAGTTTTGGAAGAGCAGTTGCACAGAGTGAATTAATAATCGATAAGAGAGATGGCCGGTTAGCTGGAGCAGATAGAAGTCTCCCCCTGGTCCTATGGCACCTCTCAGCTTCCTTTTTCCTTAGGGAACAGGTGCACAGTTATATGGAAAGTTTCACTTTACCTGACCTCTTCACACCAGATACTGGAGATGTGGCAGGTCCAGCAAGAAGTAGAAGGTCCTCTGCACAGAGGGCGATGGAAGCCACCCAGTCAGTCCCAGCCTGTGCTCCTTTACCTCCTCTTCCTCCCTCAGGGGATTCAGGATTACTCCTGGGTATATAAATGCTAAGATTGGGACAACCGCTACTCACGAGGAGGTTCCATCCTAATGGGGAAGACAATGAATACACACACACATACAGAAACACATACACATTTACACACACACACACACACACATATACACACATACATCCTTGGAGGTTACATTCGAATGGAGGAGAAAATAAACACACACACATCCATGCACACATACATATACCTGGAGGTTACATCCTAATGGAGGTGACAATAAATACACACACATATACACACATACACATACACACATCCTTGGAGGTTACATTCTAATGGAGAAGACAATAAACACACACACTCATACATATGTATGCACACACACATACACCTAGAGGTTACATCCTAATGGAGGAGACAATAAATACACACACACACACACACACACATATACACACACACACACCTGGAGGTTACATCCTAATGGAGGAGACAATAAATACACACACATACATATCCTTTAGACAGTGTAGGAAGATATCCCAGAAGCAGTGGAGAAGCAGTCTCAGAGCAGAATGGAGTCTCACAGATCACCCAGTCTAGCAGGATCAAGAGTAGGATCTCCCTTTAATACATACTGAATAAGGTTTTGAGATCTTTTCTTGAAGAACTGCTCTGAAGAGTTTATTACTTTTGCATAGCTCTAATTGTTTGGGAATTATTTTTTTCTTATTTCATGCTAGATTCTCCCAGTTGTTTTTAATTCTGCTATCAAAAGAAAGACACAACAAATCTAATGCTTGAAATACTTGCAGACATCTATCGTGTTCCCCTCCCACCTCCCCCTTTCATCCAGTATAAACTTATCTATGTTGTCTTACCAATTCTCATATGAGATGCACTCTGGGTCTTCTGTTTATCCCTCAATGGCTCTAATCTTAATGAGAGCATGCAGGATTGGTGCCATCCCTGGTTCTTTTTCTAAATGTTTACTGACTCTCTTTTTAAAATATTTATTCTAGAATTTTTCTAGGAAGGTGAGTAAAGTTCACTGGCTTACACATTGCAAAGTCCTTTTGCTTCATGAAAGTTGATATAACACTTGCTCTTCACCAATTCTGTTACTCCTCTCTTAGTGCCCACAATGGCTCAGTGTCACATCTACCAGTCCTTTCAGTAGCATGGAATATCATTCTTTTGGGTCTGGTTATGTGAATTCATCAAGCTCAATTAGGTGAAATCTTCCTATTCCCTTATTTTTTCTTTTCTTTTTTTCTTTTTCTTTTTTGCTTTTTGGCAGGGAGAAGGCAGGGCAATTGGGATTAAGTGACTTGCCGAAGGTCACACAACTAGTAAGTGTTAAGTGTCTGAGGCCACATTTGAATTCAGGTCCTCCGGCCTCCAGGGTTGGTATGCTATTCACTGTGCCACCTAGCTGCCCCCTCCCTTATTTATCTTAGGTTTAGACTGCCTATTGACCACTTTTTGCTCTGTCCTTTCCAGACCAAAGATCACTCTCCTTGGCAAGGAAAACAGACTCATCATTCTATACCTTTGTCCTATTAACCTGGAACAGCTCTCTTTTTCCTTTTTTGATTTTCCTTTCTCTCTTAGTTGAGCTTAAAAAAAAAAAAGTGTTCGGGGGTGGCTAGGTGGTACAATGAATAGAGCACCAGCCCTGGAGTCAGGAGGAACTAAGTTCAAATCTGGCCCTGAGGCCACAACCCCAATTGCCCTCCAAAAAGCAAAAAAAAAAAAAAGCATTTTAGGGGTAGCTAGGTGGCACAGTGAGTAGAGTACAGACACTGGAGTCAGGAGGACCTAAATCTGACCTCAGATATTCAACTAGCTGTGTGACCTTGAGCAAGTCACTTAACCTCCATTGCCTTGCATCCTCCCCTCCAAAAATAAAAGGGTGTTCATCTCCAGCTTTAGTTTATTCCAAGCTTTAGTACTTCTGGCACTATCCTTAGAGAAACATGCCATACTTTTGTGTATATCCTCAATCACTTGCTTCTGACTTCTGTACCCATCTACAGATAGATAGATGGATACATGGATAGATGGATAGATAGATAGATAGATAGATAGATAGATAGATAGATAGATAGACAGATAGATAGACAGATAGATGGACAGATGGATAGATAGGTTCGTCACTAAATATTCCATCTTTTCATATCGGTGTCTTTAGACAGGTACTTTTCCTCCTCATTGGAATTGTTTCTCCTGTGTCTTCATAATTTCATTCTTAAGAGCTTCCCGTCCTAACTGGAATAATTTTGCCCAGAAGAATTTTGGCCTATAATATCATGCCATCCCCTTTTGTCCCCTACCCTAATCCTATGTATTTTATTTTCTGCAATTAAAAATTTTGTCCTGAGAAGGGGTTCATAAGCTTCACAGACCTGATGAAGAGGTGATGCATAAAAAAGGTTAAGAACCCATATCCTAGAGGGAAGAAGCAGCTTTGAAGAAGAAGACTACCAGAAAAAAAGAGAAAAAAACTGCCTATGGAGAGGAGCAGAACCTGGGAACCCAGATAAGCAATCTGCCTAAAAGACACAACTAAAGGAAGTTGTAGGAGGGCTCTATCAACAAAGAAAGCTTTCGAGGCCCTATAGTATCAGGGGTTTTCAAGCTGCCTTCATGACACATGTATCTTACATGAATGCATCATTAGCATTATACTCTAAGTTATACTCACTCTATATCCTCTATATATACCTGTGGGAAAACGTACTACAATAAATTTATGAGGGAGATGTTTCACTTCACTTTTTGGTTTGTTTTGTTTTTGTTTTATTTTTATTTTTTACTATACTCTGTTAGTAAGAACCTTAGATAAGAGTACATTATGTCTACTGGCTGACTGCTAATATGGACATACTTCTGGGGGTTCGTGAGCTACAATGTTAAAAGTGATATAACGTTAGGCTCACAGGATTACCTCCTAGACCTTGTGGAAATATTAGTCACCTTCTGGGGATCCAAGCTGTGAGAATGATTGCCAAGTTTGATTAGCATCCTAGTGGGGAAGCTACTTAAGTTCTTTTTGATAAGTCCTGACTACTATTATTCCATTTTATAGATAAGGAAATTGAGACAGAGAAGATAGGTGACTTATCCAGAGTCAGATAGCTAGTAAGTGTTTGAGACACTAATCAAACTCAGGTCTTAGACTCTAGTTTTAAACACTTTATGTGATATATCACCTAGCTAACTTTGAAGAGTCAAAGGTTGGGAGGAAGAACATTCCAGGTATGGAGAACACCCAGTAAAAGTCAGAGAAAGAAGATAGAATATGATTTTGTGGTTGAAAGGTAGAGTGCATGGAGCTGAAGAGAACAGAAGAAGATTGGAAAGGTGGGAAAGGATGAGTTTTTAAAGAGCTTTAAATGACAAGCAAGAGACTATATTTGATTCCAGAGGCAATAGGAAAACCACCGGAGTTTATTAATCAATTAGGGGACATAAACCTATACTTTTGGACAAACAATAAGACAGTTGAATGGATATTAGATTGGGATAGAGAGAATCTTGAAGCAAGGAGACCACTTAAAAGGTATTACAGTATTCTAGACAAGAAGTGATGAAGGAGGGTCAGGAGGGCTAAGAGGAGTACCTTATGTGAGAGTTGTTGCAGAAAAAGTAATCGCAAACTTTGGTAACTGACTGGGTGCTTGGGGTGAGTGAGAGAAGAGTCAAGTAGGGCACTGAAGCTGCAAATCTGAGTGACTGGAAGGATGGTAGCATACTTGACAGTAATAGTTCATTTATTAAAACAAGCATTATTAAGAACTTATATGTTGGGCACAAAAACAATCTCTGCCCTCAAGGAACTTTCATTCTAATGGGGGAGATAACTTGAAAATAACTAAGTACATTAAGTGAAGGAAGTTAATACTGAACAAAAAAAGATCTTGTCTTCTATTTCATCCAAAATAATTTCTTCCTTATGGCATAACGACATCAAAATATCATAATTACAAGTTCTTTGGCTTCAGCTTATTAGCAGGGCATTGGGTCGATGGCTCAGTGAGTAGAACTGCAATTCCCCAGTGTGTCCACAACACCAACCACGGAAGGTTGGAAATGATGGAGACACTCTTAGTTTTCTCCATTATGCCTGCAGTGGGTGCTGGTTAGTGGGGATGTTCAATGGGGAGAGGGATGAACTGATAGAGATTCTAGGACTTTTCCACCAGGTTCCTTTGGCCAAATTTGTCTTCCTGTAAGAGAAGAAACCTCTTGGGCATGTCTTTGTTAGGCCAGGAAAATGTCACAGGTTGCCAGAGGAAAACCAGCCCTTTGGTATGACTACATGGAATAGCACATGAAACCAATTTAGCCTGAGTGGTTGGGAAGGCAGGAGAGGAATAGGGGGCCAGCTTTTTAAGAAGGATGCCCAGACTGCAAATTTACTAATGTTTCTAGTCACTGTGGGGCACAGAGCATGTGGCTCCCCGGAATGAGGAGGTGTGTAACTCCTGGTGGGGGCAGAGTGGAGAGAGGAGGGTCTTTCTGAGGCTTACCAAAGACTAGAGGAGGAAGAAGTGAGTTGGTGAGGGAGAAGGGGACACTTGGAAAAGAAAATTGCAGGTGAATGGTATTTCCTGACATGGTTTTTCTATCAAACCTGCCTTAAAAACCCTTCAGGGCACTGGGAAAATTGCAAACCCTTTTGCAAATATTTGGGGTTGAGTAAAGCCCTAAACATATTTTGCCCATAGCTTTCTCTACACATTTAAGCCTATGTTTGTTTTAAAGGGCAGCTTAATCCATGTGTTTCTGATTCCTTTACACTCAGCTCATCAAACCTCATTGTTTTGAAAAGAGTTATTTAATGTCCAAGAAACTTCTGCCGTCCAGCCTTTTAGAGCATTTCCCCCTTTTGAAATGGGACTGAGATACCATGTTTTGCCAGGTTTTGAGCCCTGCTTAGCTTTGGAAAGTGCAGAGTTTTGACCACTGTTCAGGGTTTGAATTTCTTAATGTCTGCCAAAATGTGACTTCCTGTTTTTTTAAAAAAATACTCAAACATTAAAAAAAAAAAAAAGCTCAAGACTCTTAATGAACCCTGAATACAGCTGGATTTAAATATCCATAGGCTTTTTCAATTGTGGAGGCTCTTAGTGTGTTTTTATCATTGTCATGCTGACTCTTTGGAATCGTTTTTGTTTATGTTGCTTAGTAATAATAAGAATAATATTTTGATCTTGTATAGAACCTCTTATCCAAAGATTTCAAAGCTGGTTTGCAAACATGAACTTAGAACTACCATAATGTGAGTCTGCAGGCTAGTTTCATGAAATGGAAGGATGAACCTTTTTGAAGGGTTACAAAAGAATAAAATGATAATAGCTAACATTTATATCACCCTATAGAGCTGACAAATAGCTTTTTCCCCCCAATTTATAATTTACTATTTCCCCCCAATTACATGTAAAAACAATTTTAACATTCTTTTTTCAAATTTTGAGTTCAAAATTCTCCCACCCACACCCATCAAGAAGGCAAGTCATTTGATATAGGTTATATACATGTGTAGTCATGGCAAATAGTTTTATGCACATCATTCCACTTAGACTTTATAATGACTGGGTAAAGCAGGTACTATGGTAGTAACTGCAGTAAAATAGTATTCTTATTTTATAGATGAGCAAGTTGAGACTTAAGTTATTTAACTGAATTTAAGTGACTTCTCCATGATCACACACTGGTTAGTGAATATCAGAAGTGAGATCTGAACCTAGATTTCCCTCATGTAAATATAGCTCTCTATCTCCAATGCCATGATTCCTCTAAAAAAAGAGAAAGCATTTCACACAAATCATTTCATTTAATCCTAACAATAACACTATAAAGACGTTTGTTATCCCCATCTTATGGATTAGAAAACTGAGGCTAAGGGATGTTGAATTTTTTGTTTTTCTTTGTATTATTGATGCTTTAAAAAATCCAACAATATTGTTATCTAATCTCATTGACTCTCTCCAGTTTACTTATAGAGCCATCACTTGTAACAAAAATTTTAAGTGGCATGTTCATGGTTAGTCACATCAGTATTAAATTTTGTATATAGTTTAGAACTGAGGTTGCATCTGATTCTAGATCCTGTTCTTTCATTCTTATAATCATGAATGAAAGTGAGGCAAAAAGTGCTTAATGGAAAGTAGGCAGAATAAGTCTTCACTTATGGATTCTTGTTATCATCGCTGCTTTAGGCTGCTGCATATTTTTTGTTGTTGTTCAGTCATGTCCAACTCTTCATGACCCCATGGACCACATAGCATGCCATGTCCTTCTATTCTCCACTACCTCTTAAAGTCTGCCCAAGTTCATGTTCATTGCTTCCATGACACTATCTCATCCTCTGCTGTTCCCTTTTCCTTTTGCCTTCAATATTTCCCAATATCAGTCTTTTCCAATGAATCTTATCTTTTCATTGTGTGACCAAAGTATTTAAGCTTCAGTTTCAGTACTTGACCTTCCAGTGAACAGCTTGAATTAGTTTCTTTAAGTATGATTTGTCTCCTTGCTGTCCAAGAGACTCTTAAAAGTCTTCTCCAACACCACAATTTGAAGTTGTTGATTATATGAAGCTCAGCTTTCCTTATAGTCCAGCTCTCACAGCCATACCTTGCTACTCGAAAAAACTATAGCTTTGACTATGCGGACCTTTGTTGGCAAGGTGCTCTGTATTTTTTGTTATGCTGTTTAGATTTGCCATAGCCTTCCTTCCAAGGATCAAGCATCTTTCAATTTCATGACTGCAGTCACCATCTACAGTGACTTTTGAGCCCAAGAATATAAAAATTGAGATATCCAAATAGCTGTTTTTCATCTTTGAGATGAACACAGAAATCCTTTGTCTTTATTACTTGAAAGTATCATGAGTCTAAGCAAGGCAACGACATCCAGATGGAACATTATAATGAATGTTCATTCCATTTCATTACAATATATTTTCTTCAATGAGCTTGTTTGGAACATCCAATGATTGAAAAACCATAGGGATAGAATTTTTCACCTTCTATCTGACCAGCTTGGTATCATGTAGGTTGAGTCAACAAGAGTACTGATTGAGAGGGCAGATACCTAGAAAGTTGATTGAGTGAAGTTGTGAAACTTATCGAGGAAGCAATCTGCCAGCAGTTTGGGATCTATTGAAAATACAGAATTGAAGATGTGGTTCTTGCTCTCAAGGAGCTCCTAATCAAGACACCCTGAAAACAACTTAAATCAAAAGAGGACCCATTGAAACCTAAATAAATGCCAGGTACGTGTTTATAGAAGTGGGTAGGTAGCACAATGGATTGAGTTCTGGGTCTGGAGTCAGAAAGATCTGAGTTTTGGGATTTGATCCAACCTCATACTTATGTGACCTGGGGCAAGTCACTGTATGCCTATTTGCCTCAGTTTCCTAACCTATAAAATGGGGATAAAAAATAGGACCTAACTTACAAAGTGGTTATGAGGATGAAATGAGATAATAACTGTAAAGCACTTAGCACAGTGCCTGGCACATAGTAAGCACTATATAAATATTAGCTGTTATTATTATTTATACAAGCATATGCTTGTGTTGGGGGCAGGTCACCCCAGTGATTCTTGTGATTTGAGTGAGGTGGATCTGCAATCTCTCTTGACAGTCAGCCAACTCTATTTTTCCCATGTGATAGAATAATCTTGTTTGGGTAATGGTAGAGTCCTATGCCTGCCCTTATTGAGTAATAGATGCCTAGAGATAAGTTATTTAAAGGTAAGATGAAAGCAAATAGAAGAGAAATCTTAGTTCACCAATAGGAAGGTGGTTTCCTTGGGGCTCATTTCTGCAATTTGGATCACATCTTGCACACCTGATTCTAAGAATTAGAAATATTCATTGAAAGATTACAATTATAAGTGGAAAAATTTGCAAGTGATCAGTTGGATGAATCCTCCTACAGCTAGGTTCTCATCTTCAGAGTGTGATACTCTTTCCTGTATTTGTCTGGGTACATATTTCTGGGCTGGGCTCTTGGCTAAATAAAATACAAAGTTGGGCTAGTTAACTACTGCGGTCCCTTCCAGTTCAAAAACTATAATACTATTAAAAAAACTGGGAATGATGCTGCTTCTGATGGGAAATCAGTATGATAGTTTTGACAGTTGAGAAGGAAACATAAGGGAGGAATGTTTAAGAAAACTGTTCTCTGCACAGGTTAAATTTAGGTAAGTTCCTGAGTATGCTTGTTGTCAGCTTAGCATCTCCATCTTTAAATGAAGAATAATTCTTGCTGATAGGACCACTACCTACCAGCAATTCCTCCCCAACCTTCCCCTCCCCTCCCAACTATCCCATGTGGGAGTTAGGCTGAGTTTTCTCTGAAAGGTGACAAAGTTGTCCTTAGAAATCAACACAGATTCTTGGTTTCTCTGGCCATATTGAAAGGGCTACCTGGTCATCCAAAAGCATGAAGAGGCCCACCCATATGTAGTTGGTGTCCTTCAGACTAGTACCTATTACTGATCAGACCATGATTCCATAAGGAAATAGAGGGACCATATCTACCTGAGTACATTCTGCTGTATCATTGTAGAGCATCTTTTTATGTAAGGGTGACAGCCTTCTTTTGTTAATTGCTAAATGACCTATAAGTGTCCCATTTCTTTCTGTGTTGGGCTTGAATTATCAGGCCTACCTTAACACTTGCCATTGGAAAGGTAAGACCAGGCAGAATGTTTATAAAAGGCCTTGGCTTTCTACAGTGAAAAGCAGTGCTTGATGGTCAAGCATTATTTATTCATTTTTGTTTTTGTTTTCTTTTTGCCTTTTCAATTCCTCATTGATGGCTTCTGCCTGGCAAGGCTTGGGGAGTAGGTGTGCTGACTTGTCTGTCATGAGATTAAAAGACTGAACAATAAGAACAGCTAACCTGGGAATTTTGGCATCCAGGACCTCGTACATTGCCCCTTATGACCCTGGTTGATAATCAATAAAATATGGCTATGGTGCAGTGTGATTATGGCCAATGGAAAGAGCTCAGTTAGGAAACAGGAACAGGTCTCCACTGAAAGATTTAACTTTCCTGAGGGATCATTGTGCAGCCAGAAAGCCTGAGAGCTTTTAGGTACGCATGTGGTTCCTGGCCGTTTAGAAGCTTTTTGTATGGAAACCAGGAATGGTTTTGAAGGTTCTCTCTTGGAAGATGTACCGAATCTTCCCCTGCATCCTGGGCCATCACCAGTTGTCTTGACTTGTGTCCAGTGGAATACAATGATTCTGGAGGAGAGAGTGAGGCTGATGACTCTGTACAGCTTTCTCACTTGAATCCAATTCACTTGCAAGTTAAGACATCACCCTCCTGAGATATCATCGGTCCTCTTTAAGAATGAAGGGTGGGGGAGGCTAGGTGGCACAGTGAATAGAGCACTGGCCCTGGAGTCAGGAAGAATGAAGGGTGAACAACAACAACAACAAAATTTGCGCAGGGGAAAACTTGAGGATTGTATTTGCTAAAGTTGGTCATATCACTCACTTGGCCTTGAACTCCAATGATTGTTGGGGCATACTTAAAGAAGAAATGGTAAAATATTTCCTAAAATCACTGTCTTTTCCAACTTTCACTGTTGTTTCTGAATCATTTCAAGTGGCTAAATCTGTGTGGAGTTACATGATAAGCCCTAGAGAGCTAGAAAGTCCAAGGGAAGAAAATCTATTTGGTCAAAGTCACACCTCTTATGGAACTGCATAGCTGGAGTTTTCAACTGAATTTGAATTTGGGGGGATTTAAGTTCCTCCATTCTCAAGAGAATATTACTTCTTCTGAAGAAGAAAGAAGAAAGGTTTCCAGGCATCAAAGTACTCTTTAATAACTTTAAATGAAGATAAGGTAGATATATTGAAACATGTAATAAAAATGACTCACCTTTATATAGAACGTTAAAGTGATATAAAAAGCCAAGCATTTTATGTACTTTATCCCATTCGAACACTAAAATGACATTGTAAAAAATACTTTTAGGATTATTTTCCCCCTTCTATAGATGTGGAAACCAAGGTTTTGAGAGGTTGATTAAGGCAATGTCCTTAAGGTTATATGGGTAGTAAGTGTAAGAGAATGGACTTAAACTCAGTGTATTTTTTTATTACAAACACAGTACCCTATTATCTATATATTGCTGTTACAATTCAATCTAAACCAACTAGCATTTTTATTCAGTCATCTAGGTGCTGGGGAAAAAATAGACAAAATGAACAACAGTCCATGCCCTCAAGAACCTTATTCTAGTCATAAATTACACCAGATTCTTCAGCTTTAAAGCAAAGGCCTGGAGAGGGGAGGGAAGAGTAAGGAGGGTAAAGTTAAATGAAAATGTTTGAAAAGATGTCTTTTAGCCAATGAACCTAGACTAGCCACCACCACTACCAGCTTCACAAATTAAAGAAAGTCTAACCAGGGCCTTCTCAGAACTGTCCTGTTGCTCACCCCCCTATATACAAGCTGAGGCAAATCAATGTGGTGGGACCCAGAAAATGCTTTTGAGTCTCTGAGCATTTGATACATGAATACTGATCCCACTGATTCAAGACCTAAAAGAAATTAAAATGGGCTTAAAATAAATGCTATGGGCAGGTAAAATAGTTGGCATAATATGACTCATGGCTTTAGCTTTTTCCCTCAGGTTAATTAGCTAAGAATGGGAATGAATATGGGACAGTGTGGCAGGCCTCAAGATGTTTAGGAACTTCTCCACTAGGGTCCCTAACATACTCCTGTTGGTCTATTCTTTGTAGATGGGACTTAACATGCCAGAAAGAGAAGTTGTGAGAGAGATCAAGAGAGAGAGAGAGAGAGAGAGAGAGAGAGAGAGAGAGAGAGAGAGAGAGAGAGAGAGAGTCAGAGAGAGAGTCAGAGTCATAGAAAGCATGACTAATAGGCTCAAATTAAAGCCGTATTTGAAGCCAGGCCTTGCAGCATCTTCCACTGATTGCATCCTCCCCCTCTTCCCCAGCCAGTGTTCTTTGTCCTTTTTTTCTCAACCATTACCCACACTTGTCTGAGCTGTCCTGGCTTCACTGCTTAGAAGCCCCTCTCAGACTTGGGTGTTCCCAGTATGTTAAAGGCTGTTGTTCTCCTTTGCATTCTGTTTGTGTCATTCTCCACTTAACTCCCTTTACAATTCTCATTTTGGGTCAGGAGGGCATGTAACCACAGCCCCAGAGGAATCCCTCGCCTCACTGAAGCCAAGATGTTGTGGAAATCTCATGAGAGAGGTTGGCCACATTGCCAAGTTCACTTATTAAAGAAATATGCTTATAGTATTAGGCATGTAATATGGTTACAGTCTGTCCTGGCTGGGAAATGCTAGCACATAGGAGGTGCCTGGTCTCAAACAACTTTCATCAGTCTTTCTGTAGACCAAACATAAGTAATTTATACTCTGGGTAGAGAGGCAGCATGGGCTGGTCTAATGGTAAGTAGTCTTGGCCAGAAAAGATCAGAGTTCTAGTTCTGACCCAGCAATTTAATAATTCAGTGACCCCACTTAACACCTCTGAACCTTAGTTAACCTCATTTGGAAAATGGGAATAATAAAAATAATAACTTACATTTACATAGAATTTTAAGGTTTAGAAAGCACTTTGAATACATAATTTCATTTGAGGTTCACAGAATCCCATAAGGGAAGTGTTAGGATTATTCCCATTTTATAGATGAGAAAATTGAGTCCAGGGAGGTTAAATGATTCACTCATGGTCAAAAAATGGGTGTCAGATATGGGGTTGGAATTTAGGGTCTTCTTTGCTTCAAGTCAGACTCAAAGGATTGTTGTGAGGATCAATTGAAAACATTTTTGTAAAGCAATTTATAAACAGCAAAGCTCTATACAAATGTCAAGTTTCATTATCTAATTTTGTGGGACTAAATGAGATAGACTCCCTTCAACTTTCCTTAAAGATGATGAGTATAAAGTGATACAAATGTAAAAGACAACATTAGTTTGTTGGAAGAGTTTCTATGATTAGGGGTACATGGAGTTCAATAAAGGTAGAAAGTTGTTTGATTATTTCATGCAGCATCAATCCTATCAGGAAATTACCCATCATCGAGTCTGTGTATGTGTACATGCATACATATGCATGTATATATACACATGTGATTATAATTATTATATATACATGCATACATGTATACATAGCTGTGTGTATATCTGTATGTATGCATTATGTGTGAAGATGGGGAGGGATGGGGGGTGTGTTTGGCTAGATTGCACACATTCTTCTTATCCAGCTACTTTGCCTGTGGCTGTAAAGATTTTTCTCAAGAGACCAAAAATGTCCTCCCTTGGCACATGCCATTCTTTTATAAAAATTATTTTTATTTCTATTTTTACAGCATCTAAGGCATGTTAGTGTTCTTGGATTTGTTTTACAATGGTTAAGGCAGTGGGAATCCACTTTTTAATGCTGGTGTAATTTTTACTTCTTTTGTGCCCCTCCCTCACTAGATTTGGATTTGATTTAAAGACAGAATTATAGGTTAAATCAAGGACCTCAAAGAATTCTTTTTTTTTTTTAAAGCAATTGGGGTTAAGTAACTTGCTCAAGGTTACACGGCTAGTCATTATTTATGCGTGGGTGCTCATTTTCTGAGGCCGGATCTGATCTCGGGTCATCCCAACTCCGAGGCCGGCGCTCTTACTCACTGTGCCACCTAGCCGCCCCTTTAGGGCAATTGGGGTTAAATAACTTGCCCAAGGTTACACGGCTAGGTTTCTGTTTGTGTGGATTAAGTGTCTGAGGCTGGCTCTGAACTCAGGTCCTTCTGACTCCAGGCCGGCGCTCTATTCACTGCGCCACCTAGCCGCCCCTCAAAGAATTCTTTACATGCTGTTTAAAAAGCATCTTTAATTAAATGATCTTTTCTACTAATGGACCACAGCATAGCTTTGTATGTTCTATCAAAAAAAAAATGTGATTAAAGGTTCAAGGAACCCTTTACTGCCCACCACCAACACCACAACCAGGGTGGGGCAATCAGTGCTTTGTACCAAGGTGAGAAATTTAAAAGTTAGTGGTAGGAGTTGTATTCTTATGGAGAATAAGATTGCTGTTGCCAGAGAAAACCCAATAATCTGATGGAGGGTGCAGAAGTGGGGAGCAATCCCTGATGTGGGAGCTATGAGCCTTTGACTCTGACTTTCAGGGAGGCGATGAATAGGGATGTTATAGCTGACCAGATAAGAATTCTAGTCTAATGATTGATACTAGGAAGTTGGTTTCAATGCCACCCGCAGCCACCAAATGATGAGATTAAGGTGGGAGGATACAGTGAGGAAGTTTGGATAAGTCATCTTGGTCTGAGGCAGGCCCAAGGGCCCTGCTTCCTACAGAGGAAGCTGCTGGGTTACTCTCTCTGTGGTTGGTGAGCTTCAGGCTAGAGAGTTCTCAGGAAGGACTAAAGCGTCCTACTTCTTACTCAGCTGTTTGTCCTGAGTCATGAGACCAGGTTCTAGAGCTCAGGATGACTCCTCTCAGAAGGCCAAATTTCAACAACCTGACTGAATGAGTGCCTGCTTGGAATTAAAAGTCCTAGTGCCTGCTCTGACACTAACTCTGGGCCTCAGTTTACATTTCTGTAAAATAAGGGGTTAGACAAGGTGGTCCCTAAGTTTCTCTCTAGCTTTAGAGATTTGACTCGATTTGACTTATATCATCTAAAGCTCAATTTTTTTTGACAGCCAAATGGGATTTACTCTGTGATCTTGGGTGATCCTCTTTCTTTATGGATTTAGGATTTTGTTTGGTTTTGTTTTGTTTTTTTCTCCTAGAAATAAAGGAATTAGAGTAGATCAGGAATGGGTGCAACACTTTGACTGAATCTCAAAGGGCCGCACTTGAGGACCTAGAGGGCCACATGTGACCTTTAGGCTGCAGATTCCCTATCCCTGGGATAATTTCTAATGCTCCTTCTGTATCTATTATTCTTTAATGTTACTTTGAGAGTTTAAAAGTGTTTGACCTCAAGCTCCTTTTTTTTTTCTTTTTGGAGGGCAATTGGGGTTAAGTAACTTGCCCAAAGTCACACAGCTAGGTTTTTGTTTGTGTGTGTTAAGTGTCTGAGGCTAGATCCGAACTCAGGTCCTTCTGACTCTAGGGCCAGCGCTCTACTCACTGTGCCACCTAGCCACCCCCCTCAAGCTCCTTTTTCATCCCTTTCCTAGAACTGGAAAGTATCCATTTGCTATAAGGATTAACACTTCCCTGTATCCCTTCTCCCAGTAATCTTGTTTCTAGGGTATCAAATTTGGAGATGCGATTGACCTTAGCAAACAACTGAAAAGCATTTATTAAGCAGTGACTATGTGTTAGACTCCATGGAGACATAAAGACTTTTGCCACTTTTATGACAGTCTGCCTACAATGAACTTTTCTTCTAGGGGGAAACAGTATGAACTTATATAGTTATATACTGAATTTGTAAATGGTAAAGCTCTATACAAATGTCAGGTTTCATTATCTAATTTTGTGGTACCAAATGGAATCCACTCCATTCCATTATTCCTAAAGATGAAAGTAAAGTGATAGCATATGTATACAAAATGAATGCAGGGTTAGTTTTGGAAGACAGTGTTACTGATTGGACATGTGGGGGTGAGTGAATGTGAGAAGTCAATCCATTCACCTATGTTGAAACATGAGCAATTGGAAGAATTGTCATTGTTCTTCTCTAGACAGAAATGGAGGAATTTGGAAGAGGCATGGCTTTGGGGGTGGGGGAGATAAATTCTGTGCATGTGATGAATATGAGATATCTGTGGAAGTCTAGCTTGAGATATCAAATAGGTCTTTGGGCAAGAGCAAGAACGAGACTCAGGAAAGACACCAGGCCTGGATATGTGGATCTGGGAGTCAACGCTATAGAGTAATTTAGTCATTAAATTCCTAGTCACCAATAAAGATAATGAAGTAGATGGCAAGTTCATCCTGGATATGGCCTCCCCACTGTCTCTGTCCTTGTGGGCCAATATTACAAAGTCTCTGTCTCACTCCCGAATCAGGACTTCTTTTGGGCTATTTGCCCTGGGTGGGGATTGTGGTGCCCTAACACTTCCTAGTTATAGCTTTGTTCTAAAGCTCTAGGTGTTCATCAATAAGGCTGACATTCATCTTGATAAATGAATAGGTGGAGAATAAGGGCATTGTGGGGGTAAGTGGAGTCAGTGATAAATTAGCTGCTGTATGGCTTAGATATATTTGATTCTACCCATCAGTCAATCAGTCAGTCAACAAATATTTATGAAATACTATATGCCAGTCACTGTAATATATACTAGGGATATAAATAACAGTTATTTTTTCCCCCAAGTCACAGGCTTTCCTGAGACTTTAGAATCCAAATTCAGTAAATTTTTATTAAGTTCTTACTTTGTAAGGCACTGGGGGGAGGGAAGGGAACAAGCATCTATTAAAGGATACTGAAATGGAGCAGCCATATGGTGAATAAAAAGAATTTATTATGATGGAGACTATCAGGTAGGAAAGAGTAGGAAGAAGGGGAGGCCAACAGTATCAAAGTTGCCGAAAGTCCAAAAAGAATGAAGCCTGATTTAAAGAAAAAAAAAGGACATAAGATTTACCAGGGTAAATGCTGGCTTTTAAGAGATTTGAGTGAAAGAAGTGAAAACTTCTCAGACAATACTCTAAAATATAGTAAAGGCTTTTCATGGGAAACAGGCCCAATTTCTCCTTCACCAGAAATCACATGATTTACAAGGACTCAAAACTCAGAGTGGTAGGGAGTCGCCCCTCTCCCCAGTGACACCTCAGCATAAGATAAACCAAATAAGGACAGAAGTGCTTTCTCAAATGTACATTGGGTGGTATACTGTTTCCTTGTTCCAGTACTTGAGGTAGATGACCGTGCTTTGATTGTGCACCTGACTTCTAGCCTATGGAAGAAAAGGGTCAGCAGGGGATGGGAGGAGTGGGGGAGAACTCCACATTAGGGCTTTCTAACTTCGCCATAGCCTTTTGTAAATTGCTTCTCCTCCCTAACCATTTGACAGGAGGGTGGCCCTTTCTCGAGATTGTAATAAATCATTCTTTTCTCCTTCCTACCTTGAGAAACCCGGGTATTATTTGGGTAAGGATTTCTGTTGCAAACAGTTTTGGGGTGCACACACATCTGATAGCCTTGAGTAGGGCAATTTCTGAAGAGTATTTGAATCACGAATATGCTTATGAGGGACTGAGAAGTTAGTGGGTTGTGAAGAAATATGGTGAATGAGAGTAGATGACTGGGATGTTGGCAGTGAAAGAGAGGAAATAGAAGATGATACTTTCTTCCTGATATAGCAGAGATATGGTGGATTAATTGAGTAAAGGGTTTGAAAGTTGGGAAAAGCATAGGCATGTCTGCAGGCAAGACTTATGGGACTAGTAGACCAGTAGAAAGAGACTGCTGAAAGGAGAGGGAGAGAGGAAGAGACAGAGAAGCACCCAGAGACACAGGGGTACCAAAAACAAAGAAAGAAAGAGAGATCCACAGAGACAGAGAGACACACACACACAGCAACAGAGACAGCAAGATAGAGAAACAGAGACAGACACACAGAGACAGAGAAACACACATAGAGAGGCAGAATGAGACAGAGAAAGAGAGGCAAGGAGAGAGACAGACACACTCAGAGACACAGAGAAACAGATATAGACAGAGAGAAGTGGGGAGGGAGACAAAGAGAGACAGAGAGGATGAGTAAAGGTGTAAACTCCTAGGAAGGAGTCTAGAGATGGGATCACAGGCATTACAATGAAGGGCTGACCTTGACACCAAGGCATTCAATTTTTCTTTTGTCATGCCCTTCCCTCTCTCTTAAGAAGCAATAATGTTGACATTGCCTAAAAAACCAGAAATATTCTATGATACCATAAACACTTCACTGATCAACACCGGTCTTTTTCTATGGAATAATATTAAGGGTTTTACCTCAAACCTCATTCTACAGAACAGGACTGTTGCTAAGCCATGAAGCAAACAGAGACACCATGGGTACACTATGAATAGTTTAATTTCCCTTTTTAGGGAAGCATTAGGCTGAACTCAAAAGAACATATGATGCAAAAAGAATAGGTTTCACCATGACTAATTTATAAAGCATTTGTATAATCCCTAAGAACTGGCTGCTCTTTCCTCATTTGGTTTCTTTAATTTTGGTTTATATGGATTTTATTAGCTAAAGTGAAATTCTATTTCAAAGAACTTTAACTTTTTTTACTATTTGTTTTGAAAGCTCAGTATGCCCAGCTCTGGGAGAACCCAAGGGCCATCTTTCCTTCTCAAGATTCCTTTGTGAGCATGTTTAGGAGGCCTGATGGACCTTTCAACATTTCTCCATCTGGTCTTGCCATTGGGCTGGCAGTACTCAGAGAATAACACAATCCTTTGGGTGACACTGATGTCACCATATGTTCTTCCATATGTGCTGATGTGCTTTCCCTGGGCCACCTAACACAGTAGATAGAATTCTGAACCTGGGATCAGGAAGACCCAAGGTCCATATTTGGCCTCAAAAATTTTATCTGCCTCAGTTTCCTCATCTGAAAAGTGGGGATAACAATGACAACTACCTCCTAGGACTGTTGTGAGGATAAAATGTAATAATATCCATAAAGTACTTTACAAATCTTATAGTGTCATATGAAAGGTTAGCTATCATAATTATTTCTGACATGTCTCTTATGGCTATTGTGTAGTAAACTCAACAATGGCTTCTTAGAGCCTGGGATTTTGAGTGGGCATTTGGCCAGAAAACCAAAGATCAAATCCCAAGGAGCTTGGACACAAAGTATTTCGATTTTCCATCAGAAACAATAGTTACTAGATAGATTCCTGGTTTTTGATCTGGCTTCTGGATAACAATTTGAGACTTGGGCATATGGCTTTCATATTAACCCCCCCCCCCCCCACCGACAATAATAGATTGGTTTGGCCTTGCTAGAACCTCCACACCTGAACATAGAGAACTTGGCTCCACCTCTCCTAGGTACACTGACGGTATTACCTGTAACGATTCAGCAAGCCCTGAAGGACATGACCTTTTAGAGTCCTTAGTACCTCGGTGACTTTGCCATTGACGTTCTATGAAGTCTCAATCAACTTATTGGCCTCTCTGTCTCTAGATTTGTCTTCTCTGAAATGAGAATAACTGAGGAAAATGCACTCCAAAGAGAGGCAGTGTGGTGTAATACAGTCTGAAAGACCTGGGTGTGAATCCCACCTAAGACACTTACTAACTATGTAAACTTGGACCAGTCACTTAACCTTGTTGAGCCTTAGTTTTCTCATCTATAAAATGAAAGGGCTAGATTGAGGTTCTAGCCCCCAAAAATCTATGCTTCTGTGATTCTCTAATCCTATGGAATTTGCTGACTTTGGAGGGAAATATTTCATAAATATTTAGAAGTATAAAAGCTTTGCCCAAAGTCATCAATCTATTCATCAATCGACAAATATTTCTTAAGTGCTATTGTGTGGTAAGCATTATGCTGAAGCTATGGGAACACAAACATAAAAACGAAAAGTCCCAATTTATTAGTTCTTGAAATGTTCTTGGAGTTCTTTGTTTATATCTTTCTTTTGCCCTTGCTATACTTTACCTTACATCATGCTTACAAATCTCTTCTTTACTAGATTATAAGCATCCTGTTTTGCATTTTCCTTTTTGTATCCATCCCCTATTCCTGTCATAATATCTTGCATGGAACAGACATCCAATAAAGTCTGATTTATTTATTTAAAATTTTTTTCAAATCTAATTTATTTCATGCAATTGAAATATAATTATGCTGATTTATAGCTTCTTTCTATGGTTTCACAGGTAGTCTGACAATTATCAGTTGACCCATAAATCTCAAACCAACATCACCTTAGGTATTATGAGAAAAACACATAATTTATGAAAAGCTATCTCATAATCAGAATAGAAGAATGTTTTATGTCACTATGTTGAATAATACAATCAGATTTTAAAATCTCAAATTGAGGTATCTAGAAAGTAGTCAAACAGACTCTAGCATAGTTGGACCATTTCACTTAGTCATTTGAACAAGATTCTTGAATTTTTAGAGTATCTTTTCTGGAGGGAGCAGTCTACTTGGATGGACAAGGTAACTAGGTTATTTGGAATTGTTAGCCACAGTAGGGTCTTAGAACCTAAGAAGGTTAGAACTGGAAGGGTCCATTAAGATAGTCTGCCAGGTATGGGGAGCCTGCAGTCCTGAGGCTACTAGATCCTTAAGGATCTAGATCAAGAGACTCTAAATCCTTAAGGGCAGCACTTTGACTGAAACCAAACTTTATAGAACAAATCCTTTTGGGATTTATTTGAATTCAGTCAAAGGACTGTGGCTACATGTGGCCTCGAGGCTGCAGGTCCCCCACCCCTGTCCAGTATTCTAATTTTAGGAATGAGGAACTGGGATGTAGATCAGTAAAGTGGCTTTTCCAAGATTAATTTGTGTATGATATCTGGAAGTGATCTGGATTTATCTCTTTCCTTATTTTCTCAATACATGCTTACCCCTGAGAACAAACACTAAGGTGCTATGCCATATGAGGATTGACTAAAGTTGAGGTACCTAACCTCAGGTCTATGGATCTCAGGTGTGTAGATAGAAGTAAAAAAATATCTTTTATTTTCAGTAACTTCTAACTGAAATTCAGCAGTCCCTTCAATTGTTTAGGAGCATTAACCTGAGAAGAGGTTCATAGGCTTCACCAAGCTGCCATGTTACATGACAGAGAAAAGGTTAAGAACGCTTGAGCTAAAGGAACTATGGATTTTTTGACTTGGGGAAGAGAAGACTGCTTCAGAAGTGGGTGGGGAGAGAAGACATGAGACAAGACATGAGAGAAGACATCATCAAGTATTTGAGGAACTATCACTTGGAACATGAATTAAACACGTTCAGACCAGAAGGAAGAATTGGGTAGAAGTTACAAAGAAATATATTTAGATTTGATGTAAGGGAAAAAATCCTAATAATTATGGCCAAGGGCGTTCTGGAGCTAGCTCAAAAGAGAGGTGATTGTTAAAATTTCAGTGTGAACATTTATACCTCAAAAATTGACAGATATAAAGCAGGGTATGGTTTATTTTATTTTATTCTATCTATCTATCTATCTATCTGTCTATCTATCTGTCTGTCTGTCTATTGATCTATCTATCTATCTATCTATCTATCTATCTATCTTTTGAGTTGTTTCAGTCAGATCCAACTCTTTGTGACTCTATTTGGGTTATCTTGACTAAGGTACTGGAAAGGTTTGACATTTCCTTCTCCAGCTCATTTTATAGCTGAGGAAACTGAAGCAAACAGGGTAAAATTACTTGTCCAGGGTTACACAGCTAATAAGTCACATATCTGAGGCCAGATTTGAACTAAGATATCCATGACTCTAGGCCCAGATTTCATCACCTAACAGCACACACACACACACACACACACACACACACACACATATGTAGAGAGACAGAAACAGACTGACAGAGACTGAGACACATACAGAGATAGAGAAACAAAGAGAGAGACAGATACAGAGAGAGAGACAGATACACATACAGAAAGAGAGACAGAGTAACAGAGAGACAGAGACAGAGGTAAGAGATAGAGAGGGACGGACAGAGACACAGAGAGACAGAGAGATACACAGATAGAGAGATAAAGAGAGAGAGAGGGAGAGAGATACACATATATACAGAGAGAGACAGAGAAGATAGACTCACAGAGACAGAGAAACACAGAGAGATAAAGACACATATAGAGAGACAAAAAAACAGAGAGAGGGGCAGCTAGGTGGCACAGTAAGAGCATCAGCCCCAGAGTCGGGATGACCTGGGATCAGTTTTGGCCTCAGAAAATGAGCACCCACACATAAATAATGACTGGCTGTGTAACCTTGAGCAAGTTACTTAACCCCAATTGCTTTAAAAAAAAAAAAAAAGAAAGAAAGACAGCGAGAGACAGAGAGACAGAGAGAGAGAGGGAGGGAGGGAGACGGGGAGAGAGTGAGAGAGAGAGAGAGAGAGAGAGAGAGAGAGAGAGAGAGAGAGAGAGAGAGAGAGAAAGCCTGTTGTTTAATATTTACTAGAATTGCCTTGCCAGAGCAATACAAAAATAAAATATCTGGCCATGAGATGTAGGGCATTCCTCTTCACTGAAAGTCTTCAAGCAAAAATAGCGTTGACCACTTGTTTAGGATGCAATAGAAGGAATACTTTATTAGATATGGCTTGGATTAACTGGTCTCTGAGATCCCTTCAATTTGTAAGAGTCTGTTATTCTGTGAAGATGATGGGAGATGACACACTCAGAAGAAATCTGACATAAGGAGAATAGCTTGGTTCCTTGGCCAGCCAGGTATCTGCTGTCTTGGAAGCAAGAAATTTGGTGTCTGGGGCTTTCATCCTAGGTAGGGTCCTTATATGTGACCTTGAGTATTCATGGAGTGTTCAAGTATTACTGTATTTTTCACATGGTTTGGTGAACAGAGTGGGATAGGCCATGCCTTCACATCTATTAGTCATTACATGCTTCTACAACCAACACCTGGTTTCTTAGGCTTAAGGAATGTCTACAGTATTCTGGCAGTGATACAAGACAGAATTGATATGGGTTCTACATGACTTTAGATTGAGAATGATTCTAATTACAGTCCCCAAGAAGGACCAAGATTAGAGTCTCATTTTCTCAGGAGCAGTGGTAGGGAAGAAAGCAGAAAGCCTTGGTATTAAGGACATACTCCACCTGCCTGAGGGCTCAGTGATTAATAATACCTTTTGTTTATGTCTGTTTATGGCTCTATTGGTGTGCATTAGGGCTCGTGTTTCATTTCATGGTATCCTGGAGCTAACTGCCAGAAAATGATGAAGATGACATGGTACAAGAATATTAGCCTTTATCCATGTTGTGTGTTTGGAAAACATGTACATAAGTTGTTAGTTTTTTGTTTTTGTTTTTGTTTTTTTTTTTTTTTTGTAAATCAAATGTGTATATCAGCAGACAACATAATGATTCACTTTTAAAATATAATTATTTTTTAAATTTATATTTTGTAAATTCGGGGTTATTATTATTTTAAATTATGGAACTCTGAAAAACACCAGAATTGAGGAACCCTGTGGATCAGCACCTGCTAAGAATAGACCTGGATTTATAAAACATAAGCTCAAGGAAAATTTCACCAAAAGGGGCAGCTAGGTGGTGCAGTAGATAGAGAGCACTGGGCCTAGAATCAGAAAGACTCATCTTCCTGAGTTCAGATCTGGCCTTGGACACTTTACTAGCTGTGACCCTCAGCAAGTCACTTAACCCTGTTTGCCTCAGTTCCTCATGTATAAAATGAGCTGGAGAAGGAAATGGCAAACTGCTCCAGAATCTTTGCCAAGAAAACCCCAAATGGAGTCACAGAGAGTCAGACATGACTGAAATGACTAGACAATAACAACAACAAGAGTGTGTATATCCAAGCAACCAGCAAAAGCTTGTAAAAGTCTCCAGGCTAGGATGAAGTTTGTTCTTTTCTTTGGTTCTCTTGGTCCCAACTCATCTCACACTTCCAGGATCAAAGCATCTATTTCACTTGAGTTTAGAAAATTCCTTTAAACTTCTGTTAAATCCTTGATTGTCGTTCCATGTCTCCAAAAGTTATTTCAGAGATTCAGCCCAACAATCCCCTCTCCACCCACCACATGGGTGTGTATGAAGAAGCTTACCCCCTCTCCCAAGATGCTTTCTGATTGCCATGCAAATTAAGGTAGGGATAAGAAATAAAGGCCTAGGTGAAGCAGGCAATCATCAACCCCAGTGTTCCTCTGCCATTATGAATGGCTGCCAACAATAAAATATTTGATTATTGTGTTATATCCTGGCAAGTATAACTTCATTGGTCTCTGAAAAATGGTAGTGCCTCATCTGTAACCTCTTCTACTTTTCCTCCTGCCCTTCTACAAGCAGGGGAAATGGTTACCTATTTTTCATCCAAATGTTCCCTACATCAAACAGCCCTAGTCCTCTAGGCAGGCCATGTAGATAATGATTATTATTAGGGAAAACCTCATGTCCTTTATAAATGAATAGAGAAATGGAGCCTTCTCAACTCTTTTTAAGTGGAAGTGAATGAATCAAAATTGGTGGGAAGTAACTTTTGTTTTTTTTTCAAATTATTTGGGAGCAAGTCCTTAGCAACCTTTTTTCACTATACGTCCTTTTCAAATACATTTTCTCACTGATCGCTGGGAAGAGGGAAATGGTGGCTCTTCACCTTTGACAATATATTTAAAACTTAATCACCACCCTTCCCCCAGCCACAAAAACAAAACAAAAACAAGAAAGGTTTGAGATCAGTGAAATCCAATCAGCACATTTTCCTAAAATATTTTAATAGATTTAAAAAAAAATAAATTAATCCTTCATGAACTTTACAGGAAATGTCTTACGTCTTTATTTTCACATTTCTTGTATTGGTATTTCTGTGTTATCAAAGTTGGAGGAGAAAAAAGACCTCAGGTGACTTCTTCCTTCTTTCCTTCCTTCTTTCCTTTCTTCCTTCCTTCCTTCCTTCCTTCCTTCCTTCCTTCCTTCCTTCCTTCCTTCCTTCCTTCCTTCCTCTCTTTCTTCCTTCCTGCCTTCCTGCCTTTTTTCTTTCTAAAGTTTTATTTAGTATTTTATTTTTCCCCAGTTACATGTAAAAACAATGTTTAACATTTGTTTTTAAAACTTTTGAGTTCTAAATTCCCTTCCTTCCTCCCACCCCAACCCCTCATTAAGAAGGCAAGCAATGACACATGTAATCATGCAAAACATATCCATAATAATCAAGTTGCAAAAGAAAACAGACAAAAATTTAAGAAAAATAAAGTTTTAAAAGTATGCTTAAATCTGTATTCAAACACCATCAGTTCTTTCTCTGGTGATGAATAGCATTTTTCATCATAAGTCTTTCAGAGTTGTCTTGGATCATTGTGTTGTTGAGAATAGCTAAGTCATTCAGAGCTGATCATCATACAATATTGCTGGTACTTTGTACACAGTACATTTCACTTTGCGTTGGCCCATGCATGTCTTTCCAGGTTTTTCTAAGAGCAACTTGCTCTTCATTTCTTATAGTACAATACTATTCCATCATAATCACAGACTACAACTTGCTCAGCCATTCCCCAGTTGGTGGGAATCTCCTCAGTTTCCAATTTTTTTATATTCAGGAAAGAGCTACTATAAATATTTTCATACATATATGTCCTTTTCCTTTTTTTAAAATCTCTTTTGGGATACAGACCTAGTAGTGGTATTGATAGGTCAAAGGGTATGCATGCTTTTATAGCCCTTTGGGGATAGTTCTATATTGCTCTATAGAATGATCGAATCAGTTCACAACTCTACCAACAGTGCATTAAAGTGTCATTTTCCCCACATTACCTCCAATCTTTATCATTTACCTTTTCTGTCCTATTAACTAATCTAATAGGGTATGAGGTGGTACCTCAGAATTGTTTTAATTTGCACTTCTCCAATCAATAGTGAGAGCAATTTTTTTCCACATGACTATATATAGCTTTGATTACTTCATCTGAAAACTGATTATATCTTTTGATAATTTATCAATTGGAGAATGGCTCTTATTTTTTTTTTTGACTCAGTTCTCTACATGTTTGATAAATGAGGACTTTATCAGAGAAACTTACTTAATTTTTTTCACAATTACTATTACTAACTGTATTTCCTTTCATCCTATTCCCCCCTTCCCCATTTATTCTACTCTCTCTCTCTCTCCTTTCACCTTGTCCCTCCTCAAAAGTGTTTTGTTTCTGACTACCCCTCCCCCAATCTGCCCTCCCTTCTATTACCCTCTTCCCCTTCTCTTATCCCTTTCCTCTCCTAATTTCCTGTAGTGGTAAGACAGATTTCTATACCCAACTGAACGTGTATGTTATTCCCCCTTTGAGCCAATTCTGATGAGAGTAAGGTTCATTCACTCCCCCTACCCTCTTTCCTCATCCCCTCCACTGCAAAAACTTTTTCTTGCCTCTTTCATGTGAGATAATCTACCCCATTCTCTTTTTCCCTTTCTCTTTTTCCTGGTATATTCCTCTCTCACCCCTTCATTTTATTTTTTAGATATTATCTTTTCATATTCAACTCACATGGGGCGGCTAGGAGGCTCAGTGAATAGAGCACAGGCCCTGGAGTCAGGAGGACCTGAGTTCAAATCCAGCCTCAGACATTTAACACAAAATTAGCAGTGTGACCTTGGGCAAGTCACTTAACCCCAATTGCCCTTCCTTCACCCTTCCAAAAAACAAAATTTAAAACATATTCAACTCATATCTATGCCCTCTGTCTATATATGCTTCTTCATACTACCTTAATAATGAGAAAGTTCTTATGAGTTACAAATATCATCTTCCCTTGTAGGAATGTAAACATTTTAAACTTATTAAGTCCCCTATGATTTCCCTTTTTCTGTTTGTTTGTTTATTTATTTATTTATTTTTGTCCTTCTTTTGGGTCTTGTACTTGAAAATAAAATTTTCTATTCAGCTTTGATCTTTCATTAAGAATGCTTGAAAGTATTTTGTCTCATTTAAATTCAATTTTTAACCTTGAACGATTATACTCAGTTTTGCTGGGTAGGTGATTTGTGGTTGTAATTCTAAATTCTTTACCCTCCAGAATATCATATTCTAAGCCCTCCCTTTTAATACAGAAGCTGCTAATTCTTGTGTTATCCTGATTGTGACTCTATCATACTTGAATTGTTTCTTTCTGGTTGCTTGCAATATTTTCTCCTTGACTTGGGAGCTCTGGAATTTTGCTACAACATTCCTGCCAGTTCTCCTTTTGGCATCTTTTTCAGGGGGTGATTGGTGAATTCTTTCAATTTTCATTTCTTCCCTCTGGTTCTAGACTATCAGGGCAGTTTTTCTTGATAATTTATTGAAAAATGATGTCTAGGCTCTTTTTTAGATCATGGCTTTCAGATATTCTAATAATTTTTAAATTATCTCTCCTGGATCTATTTTCTATGTCAGTTGTTTTTCCAAAGAGATATTTCACATTATCTTCTATTTTTTTCATTCTTTTGGTTTTGTTTTATAATTTCTTGATTTCTCATAGAGTCATCAGCTTCCATTTGCTCCTTTCTAATTTTTAAAGAATTATTTTCTTCAATGAGCTTTAGGATGTCCTTTTCCTTTTGGCTACTTCTGCTTTTTAAGGCATTCTTCTCCTCATTGGGTTTTTGGGCCTCTTTTACCATTTGGCCTAGTTTGTTTGTTTTCCATTAATCAATTTAATTTTAGTTTTCAACATTCACTTCCACAAGATTTGAGTTCCAAATTTTCTCCCCATCTCTCCCTTGCCCTCACCCTAAGATAGCATGCATTCTGATTTACTCTTTCCCCCAGTTTGCCCTCCTTTTTATTACTCCCCCTTTCTCTTATACCCTTCCTTCCTATTTTCCTATAGGGTAAGATAGATTTCTATATCCCATTGCTTGTATATCTTATTTCCCAGTTGAATGTAAAAACGAAATTTAACATTCATCTTTAAAACTTTGAGCTCCAAATTCTTTCCCATCCTCCTTCCCCACCCACACTCATTGAGAAGATGAGCAACATGTGTGGTCATGCAAAACACTCCCATAATAGTCATGTTGTGAAAGATGAACTATATCTCCCTCCATCCTATCCCTACCCCCCATTTATTCTAGTCTCTCCTTTGACCCTGTCCCTCCTCAAAAGTATTTGCTTCTGATTAACCCCTCCCCCACTCTGCCCTCCCTTTCCATCATTCACCCATCATTCTTATCCCCTTCCCCCCTACTTTCCTGTGAGGTAAGATAGATTTTCACACCCAAATGAATGAGTAAGCCAAATCCAATGAGTAAGGTTTACTCATTCCCTCTCACCTCCTCCAGCTTCCTCTCCACTGTGAAAGCTTTTTCTTGCTTCTTTTATGTGAGATAGTTTACCCTATTCTACCTCTCTTTTTCTCTTTCTCCCAGTACATTCCTCTCTCATCCCTTAATTTTATTTTTTTAGATATCATCCCTTCATATTTACTTCCCCTTGTGCTCTCTCTCTCTCTGTCTCTCTCTCTCTGTCTCTCTCTCTCTGTCTCTCTCTCTCTGTCTCTCTCTGTCTCTCTGTCTCTGTCTCTGTCTCTGTCTCTGTCTCTGTCTCTCTCTCTCTCTCTCTCTCTCTCTCTCTCTATATATATATATATATACACATACATACATATATATGCATATATATGTATATTCCCTTCAACTACCCTAATACTGAGAAATGTTTCGTGAATTACAAATACTATCTTTCCATGTAGTAATGTAAAGGGTTCAACTTTAATAAGTCCCTTATGATTTCTCTCTCCTGTTTTTCTTTTCATACTTCTCTTGAATTTTATATTTGAAAGTCAAATTTTCTATTTAACTCTGACTTCTCAAGAATGCATTAAATTTCTTTATGTAACTGAATATAATTTTCCCCTCATTGATTATACTCAGTTTTGTTGGTTGTGATTGTTTTTCCTAGTTTTTGATTCTTCCTAGTTTGTGATTCTTTTTTAAAAATTTATTTATTTTTCATTTTTAATATCTTTTTGTCTTTATTAATTTGTTTGTTTAATTTTAGTTTACAAGATTCAATTCCATAATTCCTTGAGTTTCAAATTTTCCTTCCCTCCTTCTCCCTCCCCCCTCAATGGCATACAATCCAGTATAGGATCTGCAAATACTTTCACATTAGACATTAGTCAGGTTACAAAGGCAGATTTTACTAGATGGAAAGAAAAATGGAAAAGAGGAAATAAAACCAAACAAAAAAAGAAAAAGATCAAGTAGTTTGCTTCAATCATGATTCAAACTCAGTTCTTTCTAGTTCTTTCTCTGGATGTAGGCATCTCTCTCCATCATGAGTCTTTTGGGGTTGACTTATATCACTGCATTGCTGAGAAGAGTCCAGTCTGTCATAGTTGGTCATCACACATAAAATGTGTCTGTGATTGTATACAAATTTCTCCTGGTTCTACTCTTTTCAGTCAGCATCACTTTGTATAAGCCTCTCCAGGTAAATATGAAGTCCATATGCTCCTGGTTTCTTAGAGCACAATAGTATTCCATTACATGCATATACCACAATTGTTCAGCCATTCCCCAATTGATGGACAACCCCTTGATTTCCCTAGTTTGTGATTCTTGATCCTAGTTCCTTTGACCTCCAGAATATCATATTCCAAAGCCTCCAATCTCTTTCTCTCTTTTTTAAAGCAATTGGGTTTAAGTAACTTGGTCAAGGTTACCCTGCTCCAATCTCTTAATATAGAAGCCGATAAATCTTGTGTTATCCTAATTGTGTTGCCACCATACTCGAATTGTTTCTTTCTGGCTGTTTGCAATATTGTCTGTTTGACCTAGGAAATCTGGAATTTGGCTACAACATTCCTAGGAGTTTTCCTTTTGGGATCACTTTCAGGAAGTGATTGGTAGATTCTTTCAATTAGTATTTTTTCCCTCTGGTTCTAGAATATCAGAGCAGTTTTCTTTGATAATTTCTCAAAAGATGGTGTCATGGATCTCAGGTACTCTAATATTTTTAAAATGATGTCTCCTAGATCAATTTTCTAGATTAGTTGATTTTCAAATGAGATATTCACATTGTCTTCTGCTTTTTTTTTTCATTATTTTGGCTTTGTTTTATAATTTCTTGATTTCTCAAAAAGTCATTAGCTTTCATTTGCTCTATTCTAATTTTTAAGGAATTATTTTCTTCAGTGAGTTTTTGGACCTTCTTTTCCATTTGATCAGTTCTATTTTTTAAGGCATTCTTCTCCTCATTGACTTTTTGGACTTCATTTCCTGTTTGGGTTAGTCTATTTTTTTTTAAACAAATGCTTTATTAACTTCTGTTTTACATCATTCATTTCTGCCAGATTTTGAGTTAGAATCATTTTCCCCCCGTTATTCCCTTACCCCAAATCCCAGAATAGCAGTCCCACAAGATATCACTTCCTCTAATCTGCTCTCTCCCATACCTTCTCCCATACCCCCTTCGACTTTTCCATTAGAGGAAGGTGAATCTTTGTGTCCCAATGCCTGCATATCTTATCTCCCAATTACAAGCAAAATAGTATTAATAATAGTATTTATATATATTTGAAACATTTAATGTTAAGACCTCGAATTTCACATCCATTTCCTTCCTCCCTTGTCACCCATTCCCTCTGGGGAGATAAGTAATTCAGTATATGTTGTACATGTCTAGCTATGCAAAACATTATCATAGTAGATATATTGTACAAGGCTGCTTATACTTCCCTCCCACTCATCCCACCCCCCACCTGGTCCATTCCCTACATGATCCTGTCCCTCTTCTATAGTGGGTACTTCCAACCTCCCCTCCCCCCAAGGATGCCCTCCCATCCATCATCCCTCCTCTCATCCCCCTTCCCCCTATTCTGCTGCAGGTTGAGATATCTCATTTAGTATGTATGTCATTCTCTCCCTGAACCAAATTCAATGAGAATGTGGTTTTGCCTTTTTTATCTTCCTATTCTCCCTGTCCCTTGCAACCACTTCCCCTTGCTTCTTCTACATGAGATAGTTTACCCTACCCTGTTTCTCCCCATCTCCTCTTGTCACTTTCCTCTCTCACCTCATAATTTCATCCCTTGAGGATTCTCCCTTCCCAACAAATTCAACCTATGCCCTCTATCCATATATAACTGTAACCATATACACACAAATTCACATATGTATTCATATGACCACACCTCCTTCTTCCATTATTTTCATAGTGAGAAAGATATCATCAGTCACAGTTATTGCTTTTCCATATAGGAATGTAAATAGTTCAACTTTGATAAGTTCCTTTTGATTTCTTTTCCCTGATTACCTTCTCAGGCATCTCTTGCTTCTTGTGTCTGGATGTCAAATTTTCTATTCAATTCTGGTTTTTTCCTCAAGAATGCTTGAAAGTCCTCTATTCCACTGAATGACCATATTTTCCCCTGAAACAAAATACTCAGTTTTGCTGGGTAGGTGACCCTTGGGTTCATTCCCAGTTCTTTTGCTCTCTGGAATATCATATTCCATGCCCTTCGATCCCTCAGTGTAGAAGCTGCCAGGTCCTGGGCTATTCTGATTGTGTTTCCACAATATTGAAATTGTTTCTTCCTGGCTGCTTGTAGTATTTTCTCCTTGATCTGGGGATTCTGGAACCTGGCTATAATATTCCTGGGAGTTTTCTTTTTGGGATCTTTTTCAGGAGGTGATCTGTGGATTCTTTCAACCTCTATTTTGCCCTCTGGATCTAAAACATCAGGGCAATTTTCCTTGAGAATTTCTTGAAGGGTGATTTCTAGGTTCTTTCTTTGATCATGGCTTTCAGGTAGTCCAATAATTTTTAAATTGTCTCTCCTGGATCTATTTTCCAGGTCAGTGGTTTTTCCCATGAGATATTTCACATTGCCTTCTAATCTTTCATTTGTTTGGATCTGCTTAACAGCATCTTGATTTCTCATAAAGTCATTAGCTTCCATTTGCTCCAGTCTAACTCTGAAGGAATGAATCTCCTCAGTGAACTTTTGAGATTCTTTTTCCATCTGGCAAATTCGACTTTTTAAGGCATTCTTCTCCTCATTGCCCTTTTGGGCCTCCTTTGCCATTTGAGTTAGTCTATTTTTAAGGTGTTTTCCTCAGTCAGGCTGTTGACCCTCATTTCATACTTTTCCTGCATCCTTCTCATTGCTCTTTCCAATTTTTCCTCCACTTCTCTTATTTGATTTTTAAAGTCCTTCTTAAGGTCCTCTATGGCCTGCAACCCACTCATGTTTTCCCCTGGGGCTTTTGGAGCAGGACTTCTGACCTCACAGTCCTTTTCCCACTCTATGCCCCCAAAATAGGAGTCTAGGGTTTCATTTTTCTGTTTCCTTTGCCTTGGCATGTTGCCACTTAATTACTTGACTTTTGGGCTTGTTGCCACAGTATGTCTTTTTGACAGATAGGGGAGTTTTCATCCCAAACATGTGGGAGTGGCAAGCTGTAAACCCACCCACGACTTCCACCCCAGATCACAATCCAAATCCAGGGAGGTTAAAGCAAGAGTGATTACCTCCCAAGACTGATCGCTGGATCTCCCTACAGTTCGCAGGCCAGGAGCTGGAGCTGCCTCTGAAAACTACAAAATGGCATGCCTCCTCAGCAGCTTCTAGCCCCCAGGGGAGGAAGCCAATGCATTCCCCAAATACTGGTCCCAAAGTCCATAGGGCACTAACCTCTTCCTTTGTCCTAGGCATGTCTGTGTTGATAATTCTGGAGTCACCACAGCTGCTGGCGTTCTGTGGTCTCTCCAGCAGGCTGCTGGCCCTGCTGCCCTGGGGCTAAAAACTTGGCTCACGGGGACCTGGGCTCCACTCAGCTTGGCTCCCCGCTGCTCGCTGCCAGCTCCCAGAGTGCTGTGCTGGTCCTTCCTGCAGGGCTGCTGGGCTGTTCTCAATGGGATGTTAGCTTCTGTGTGTCATTCTGTGGGTGCTGGGGCTCCAGAAGTTGTTCAGAGTCCCCCTTTACATAGTTTCGGGGGAATCTTGGGGCACAGTGGCTTGGATGAGCTCTTTCTACTCCACCATCTTGGCCCCGCCCCGGTTTAGTCTATTTTTAAGGACTTATTTTCTTCAGTATTTTTTGGGCCTCCTTTAGCAAGCTGTTGATTTGTTTTTCATGATTTTCATGCAATACTCTCATTTCTCTTCCCAATTTTTTTCTCTACTTCTCTTACTTGATTTTCAAAATCCTTTTTGAATCCTTCCATGGCCTGAGACAAATTCATATTTTTCTTGAAGGCTTTGGATGTAGGAGCTTTGACTTTGCTGTCTTCTTCTGGTAGTATGTTTTGATCTTCTTTCTCACCAAAGTAAAATTCTATGGAAAGATCTTTTTTCTACCATTTGCTCATTTTCCCAGCCAATTACTTGACTTTTAAACTCTCTGTTAAGGTAGGATTTTGCTTCCAGTGTGTAGGATATACTGGCCCAAGCTTTAGGAGTTTTTTGCAGCTGTTTTCAGAGATACTTTTAGGAACCTGTAAATTTTCAGTTCTTTCACAGTGGTATAATCAAAGGAGAAGTGTTTACTCCTCTCCTGGCCTGTGCTCTGGTTTGTGAATGACCACAAGCATTCTTTTCTGACTTGTAACTGTGAGGAGAAGGCCCTCTCCACTGTGGCCACAATCTCTACCATGCCAGCACTCCTCCTCATTCCAGGATACCACCCAGGACTGTGACCCATATCCAACCATAGGCAAAGCAAGAAAATCTTGCCTCAGTGCCAGCAAAGAGATCCCTGCAATCCCCCTCTGATCAGTCCCTCGATTCCCCCACCATCCATGGTCTGAGAGTTCCAGAAGCAGCTGCTGTAGCTTATGCCACTGCCACCATTTCCACAATCCCAGGGCTGGGGCCAGATCACACTCCTCTCTCACCCAGATCCAATAGCCCTTTCCTACTGATCTTCTAAGTTGTCTTTGGCATTTGTGGGTTGAAAAGTCTGGAAACCACCACAGCTGCCAGTCATTCAGTCCCCTGAGGCTGGCTCCAGGTTCTCCCTGGCCTGGTTTGTGTTGACTTGCCCAGTGTTGGTTTGTGCTCCTCTCTCACCCTGGTGAAACAGAACTTTCTTATCACCTTTCCAAGTTGTCTTGGGCTGGAAATTTATTTCACTCTGTCTTTTTGTGGGTTCTGCTGCTTTAGAATTTGTTTAGAGTCATTTTTTTTTTTTGCTTTTTGGAGGGAAATTGGGGTTAAGTAACTTGCCCAAGGTCACACAGCTAGGTTTTTGTTTGTGTGTGCATTAAGTATCTGAGGCCGGATCCAAACTCAGGTCCTTCTGATTCCAGGGCTGACGCTCTACTCACTGTGCCACCTAGCCGCCCCTATTTAGGGTCATTTTTAAAAGGTATTTGGAGGGTTTTGGGAGGGAGCTCAGGCAAGTCCCTGCTTTTATTCTACCATCTTGTCTTCACCTAAGTCAGGTGATTTTTCAAAAATTTGGCATTGGTGGGCAGCTAGGTGATACAATCAATAGAGTCAGCTGTTGAGTCAGAAGAACCTAAGTTCAAATCCGGCCTCAGAAACTTACTAGCAATGTGACTCTGGACAAGTCACCTAACCCCAATTGCCTCAATAAAAAAACAAATAAAGTCTTGATGTTGGAACCACAGAATTTTGTTTTACTAACACTCAGCTGGGGATAGGGTTGAAGTTCAATTTCCTGTGTGATGTTTGGTTTGAGTTCAAAACATCACCTACTGTGTCTGGGTTTTACTCTTGAAATGTGAGAGATACATGCTTTCTGAATTCTCTGAGGGGCTCTTGGACAACTTTTTCCTGAGTCCAAGTCAGATGGTACTTCCAAGGCTGGGTTCCAAATCCAAAAATCCATCTTTTAGCAATTCCCAGACAGATTGGTGCTATTTTTTGAAATCCATATGGACCTTCCTGTCTGCTGGTCTTTACTTAATTGTCTATGTTACTGCTACAGAAATATACTTACTATATTTGTCCTTCCCTTGCTACTTGGTAGTGTTCCCATTTCCACCCAGGCCAGACCAATGAATGGTACTTGGAGGACAGGAGAATATATTTATAGGTAAAACTTAGTCATGTCCATTTAATTTAGCAATCATCAAGTGCCTGTGGTATCAGGACATTGTGTTAGTCCTTAGAAATACAGAGAGGTGTAATATATAGTCTCTGCCATCAAGGAATGATGTGGACACAAGTTACTGTTTTCTTAAATAGACTGTGCTCAAGTCAAAAGGGAGGCATGGACAAAGTCCTATATGATAGCTATGAGAGAGATCACCCTTGGGATTTTCATAGATTCTGTTTTTAAATGATTTTCTAACAATGCTCATCTTTTTTTTTTTTTTAGCTGTTGGTGCTTATGTCCTGTAGCTTGCTCTATAAACTGTCAAAAAATAATGTAGACTTATAATACAAGTATACTACATTTCAAGTGAAAGACACATTTAGGAATGAAATTACCCTTTAGTTTCCATTTTGTAAATCCAGATGTGTTTTTTTTTTTCTTTTTAAGCATTCACCACCTCACCTGTTCAGAATTGAGCTACCTAACAACTTGTCCTTTTGGGAACACAGCTGAAAATCAAGAAGTAATTAAGGAAATGACTTCTGAGAAGCCAAAAATAGATCATAATATCATAGATTTGAGCTTCAAGAGACCTTCAACATCATCTAAATTCATTTATTCATTTTCCAGGTGAAAGGGCCTAGAGAGATTCAGTGACTTGCCCAAGGTTGTCCAGACAATCATTGGAAAACTGGAATAGAACCTAGATGGCACAAAACTCATGTTCTAAATTTTAATTAATAGGAAAGCTTATCAAGAATCAAATCAGAGCCTTCCTCTAATTTAAATGCATTTTAATATGTGTGATTATCTGGTTATAAATTCACAACAGATAAAGAAGCACAAAGTTAAATATTGGGAGAGGGAATGAAAGAGGCAGGCTCACTGATAGGAAGTGAGAGGTGAGAACTGACAACCTGACAGTGAACTAGGAAACCCACAAAACATAAACATAATCACACAGTAATCCATAAAATTTTAATAATCTCTGGAGGTTACATTCCATTATTGACTTGGAAATTCATTACATCCATTACAATGACCCTAAATCATCAAAAGAAGGTTACAATTTAATCAACATATCCTTTTCATGGATAGGGAAATATGTAATAAGTTTTTGAAATGTTTTCATCCCAAATTTTGAAAAACAAAACAACAAAAATACTTTTGTTCCTTAAAACACATCTGAATTTACAAAAAAATATTGTTCCCAAATGTGTCTTCATGGGTTTTCCTCGTGCATTTAAAGGTACATAAAACCTAGTGTCTCATGAATCTCTTTTATCTTTTGACAGTTTATAGAGCAAGCTATAGGACACAGGAGTTCTTAACCCTTTGGTTCTAAAACTTTTGGCCCCAGATGTCCAAAGCAACTTAATACCTGAGGAGAGTCAAAGTATTACAAAAATCAGTATTAGAGTAGAGCATATGCATTTGTTACTAAGACTACATATAGTTTGTCTTTCAAAACGTAACTTTTACTGATATCTTTTATTTTTATGTCATTAGGATTCTCATCTCTCGCACCTGAGAGTCATCCCTTAATTTTTTTTTTTTTTCAAATAAAAAGGAAAAAGAGGAGGGGTGTGTGTGGGAAGTCAGCAAAACTACTCAAAACAATGAAAAAGAAATCTCAGACTGTAGAAAGTTCCATACCCATGGAAGCCCTCCCCTGCTATTTCTGTAAAGAAGTTAGAAGAGGTGTCTTCTCAAATCGCCTGGAGCCAATTTTGTTCTTTGTAACTTTACAACTTTCATGTTAAATTGTTTTGTGATATAGTTGTATATGTGTACATATATATATATATGTACACACATACATACATAGGTGTATATTTAACATATATTTATTTATTTGCATATGTGTATATGTATGTTCATGTATCTGTTATTTGTCTATATGTCTTGGATGTGAAATCCTTAAATGAGAAACTTAATATAAACCTTTTTTATCCATTCAATCACTTTTTGTTATGCTCTTACTTTTGTTTGTGCAAAGTCTTTTTAATTTAATATAATCAAAATGATCTATTTTTATCATTTGTATTTGTTTCTATCCTTTGGTTAATAATTCGTAATCTACTCACAGTGATAAAAAAAATAAGATCCCCTTTTCTTTTAATTGCTTTGGGATGATCTTTAATATTTAGGTTATGTATCTATTTCAAAGTTTTTTTGCAGAATACCATGTGAGATGTTGGTCTAAGCCTAATGTCAGAAAGCATGTTTTCCAAAGGATTCTTATCAAAAAGGGAGTTCTTTCCTTAGTATCTTGTGTTTTCAAGTTTGTTGAACACTGGTTTATTGTATCCCATTCTGATTCTCCCATTTGTAGGTTATTATATTTATGTATCTTTCTATTTTTTAAAGTAAAACCAAATTGTTTTGAAGATTACTGCTTTATATTATAGTGTGAGGGCTATATATGCCATTTCCTCTTCATTCTTATATATATTTTTTCATTCTTTCCCTTGATATTCTAGGTCTTTTATTACTTCAAATGAATTTTATTACAATATATTTCCAGGTCTGCAAAGTTACTCATTAGCGGTTTCATTGCTATAGCATTATAACTGTGAATTGTCTTTGGTGGTACTGATAGTAGTATTTTAAGTATTTTTATTTTGGCATAGCCCAGGCGTTAGCATTGATTTATTATTTGTTTTGTATTTATTTATGGGGAATTTTGCAATTGAATCTTTACAAATATTGGGTATGCTTTAGTGAACTAAGTTTCAAATATTTTATTCATCTTGTAGCTATTTTGAATGAGATTTTCCTTTCTATTATTGCCTCTTAGGTTTTATTGTTGTTGTGTAGAAATATTATTGATTTTAGCTAATTTACTTAGTAGCCTGAAATCTTGCCAAAGCTGTTAATAGTCTAATAATAAGATATACTAAGTAAAAAAAAAATCATATCATCAGAAATAGGGACACTTTTATTTCATTTTGTCTTATCTTTATTTTTTCAAATTTCTTTCTTTTAATTTACTATTAGCATTTTAGAACTGCATTGTGTATGCATGTATGTGTGTATATACATATCTACATGTACGTGTGTATTTACCATTTATTTTTATATATTTACATTTTCATTTATACATAATATATTACATGTAGCCATTTTATACACACACATATATATCCATCAAAAAAAAATACCACAATTCAGTTAGTCCTACTTTCTCCAATAATTTATTTGGTTTTATATTTTGCTTTTTAAAATACTTTCTGTTAGATTTGTCCAGCTCAGAGAGAGGAAATTAAAGTCTCCTACTACTGATAAGTTAGTATGTATATCTTCTTACAGTTCAGTTATTTTTATTCTTTTATGTATTTAAATGCTATGTAATTTGCAATTTATATATTTAGTATTGATATTAGTATCTTGCCTATATTTCTATTTAACCTAATGCAATTTCTTTACTTATATCTGTTCATATTCTAAATTCTTTCTTTGTCTGATATCATGATTGTAATTCCCGCTTTTTAGGTTTTGCTTGATGAATATTAAATGGTCTTCCCATTTCTCAATTTTTTTCTATATAAGTCTTTGATTTTCAGATTTGTTTCTTATACTCAAGTTGTGAGATTTTGTTTTCTTATCTAATTTTTCAATCTCTTTCATTTTTATCAGACTGTTTAATTCATTTACATTTAAAATTATGAAAGTTAGGTTTATAGTTTCCTCCTTTTGTGTCTAGTATTAGACTCCCTCCTTGAATTATGCATCTTCCCCTTTACTCTTCTGTTATAATTTTGTCCATCTTGTTCCAGAAGCTCTCTTCCTTTCACTCTTAACCCTCAATTCTTTTCTTTCTATTTTATATTTAGGTATTTAATTTACCCCTTCTCCACCCCACCTCAGTTAAATGTTAAATTCAACATTTCCTCTCTTTCTTCTCCTCCAAACCCTTTGTTTGTTAAGTCCCCCCTTTCTTCTATCCTTTTTTCTTTATTTTTCCTCTTTAATTATCATCTCTATGTACATGACTGTCAGATCTAATTTAGTTTTCACCTCTCTCCAGTCCTCCAGTCTCACATCTCTAGCTGTTTTTTAGAAGTCTTGACCTGGATGCCCTGTAGACATCTTAAATTCAGCAGACCAAAACTGAATTCATTATCTTTCCCACCAACCTGCTTCACTCCACCCCCTCTTTCTAATTCCCCTATTACTGTGAAAGATACAAGTCAGCCAGGCTCAAAATGGTGATGTTATCACCCTAAAGTCCTCTCTCTTAACCACCATATGTAATTAGTTGAGTCCTGTCATTTCTCACCTCCTAATATCTCTTATACATCCCCTTCTTTCCTCTTATCCATCCTGGAGCAGGCCCTCCACACCTCACATATAGGTTATTGTAGTTACCTGCTGGCTGGCCTCCCTGACTCTCCAGTCAAAACCATGTTCTACTCAGTTTCCAAAGTGCTCTTCCTAAAAGGCAGATCTGGCCATTCCCACTGTTCACCTACTATTCTAACCACTCTCCTTTTCAATAAATTCCAGTGACTCCCTATTGCCTTCAGGATCACATATAAAATCCTTTCTTTGGATTTAAAACACTTCATAACCTGGCCCCTTCCTATTTTTTCATTCTCCACATATTCTGCCTACCCCTTTTTCTAAGAAGGATTTCTTTACTTTGTTCATTTCAAGAATTCTCTTCCCCTTTCTCCTTGTTTACCTTTGTGTGTGTGTGTGTGTGTGTGTGTGTGTGTGTGTGTGTGTGTGTTTAGAAAGGCAGTTGGGGTTAATTGACTTGTCTAAGGTCGCATAACTAGTAAGTGTCAAGTATCTGAGATCATATTTGAACTCGGGTCCTCCTGGCTTCAGGGCTAGCGCTCTATTCACTGTGCCACCTAGCTGCTCCCCTTTTCTGTTTTGAACTTCTTCTTTGCTTCATTATCTGTGTACTTAGTAATGCCTTCTTTAGTCTCTTTGTATTCCTTATGGAATTAAAACTTCTGAAATATTAAATTTGTTTTCCTGCTTCTAAACAATTTCTATGTTATTGCCTTTGTAGATCTTGCCTATTCACCCCTCTATTTCTTTTCTGCTTCACACTGAAAAGTATCAGATAATGAAGATAGAAATATTGCTTCATGGTGGAAATTGGCTTGTGTCCCAAACCATGTGGTCCAATTCTAACTCCACCCTTCTCTAGATCATTTTCTTAAAAATTTGCCATGAAATCTCCACTTTGGCTCCATGCCCTTCTACCCTTCTGGATGTCAGTTGTACCTTTGAGCTCTGATTTCCTTTCCCCTGAGGCAGGATGGAGCTACAATATACTCTCAGATGAAGTGATTTCCTTATGTACCAATTCCCTACAGATTAGACCTCTTATAAGACCACTATATACATTTAAAGAAAATAAAACTCTTCTGCCTGGGAAGTATTCTTTGGGGCAACTTCCTCCTCCATCGGCTTGAGATGTTCCTTTCCCTGTCCCACCCCCACCATGTTTCAGTCACTCTTTTTGTCACCTTATCCATTTTCCTCTAGCTCTTCTTCTTGCTGAGAGACTAGAGGAGTCATATTTCCTTCATAGTTTATCCATTGCCTTGATTAGAGTGCATTACACCTTCCCTCCTCTGCACAGTGCTTAACATGGTGCCTGACATAAAATAGGTGTTTAGTAAACGTTTATTGACTTACTGACTGACTTTTATGCACATTCCTAGTCTACTTTTTAGCCCCCCGAAATATATCCATTGACTTGGGAGAACTTTGAGGGTTTAATCCACCAGGTTTCAGGCCTGTTTCTCTTCCCTTATTTCTTCTATTACCTTAAAGTTCTGCTTTCATATTTATTGTTGTTCAGTCTTTACATTTGTGTCCTATTCTTTGTGATCCCATTTAGGGTTTTCTTTTTTTTTATGAGACTGAGAATATTTATTTAAAAGTGTCCAATTTCTTTCACTAAAAGATATATATATATATATATATATATATATATATATATATTTAAATTAATTTATTAGTTTAGTTTCAGTTAACAAGATTCAATTCCATAGTTCCTTGATTTTCAAATTTCCTTTACTTCCCTCCCCCCTCCCCACACGACAGCATATAGTCCAGTATAGGATCTGCAAATGCATTCATATTAGACATTATTCCAATTACAAAGGCGTATTGTACTAGGTGGGATGAAAGATGGTAAGGAAGAAATAAAACCAAACAATGAAAAGAACAAGATCATTTAGTTTGCTTCCATCAGGATTCAGGCTCAGTTCTTTCTAGTTATATCTCTGGATGGTGCATTTCTCACTTTCTTGAGTCTTTCGGGATTAATTTATATCACTGCATTGCTGAAAAGAGTCCAGTCTGTCATAGTTGGTCATCACAGATATGGTATGTCTGTGATTGTATACAGATTTCTTCTGATTCTACTCTTCTCGCTCAGCATCAGTTTGTATAAGTCTCTCCAGGTAATTATGAAATCCGTCACCTCTTCATTTCTTATAGCACAATAATATTCCATTACATTCATATACCACAACTTGTTTAGCCATTCCCCAATTGATGGGCACCCCTTCAGTTTCCAATTCTTTGCAACCACAAAAAGGGCTGCTAAAAATATTTTTGTACATATGGGTCTTCCTCCCACTTCTATGATCTCTTTGGGATATAACCCTAGAAGTGGTATGGCTGGGTCAAAGGGTATGAAATTATTTATAATCCTTTGGGCATAATTCCAGATTGCTCTCCAGAATGGTTGGATAAGTTCACAACTCCACCAGCAATGTATTAGTGTTCCAATTTGTCCACATCCTCTCCAGCATTTGTCACTTTCTTGTTTTGTCATCTTAGCCAATCTGACTGGAGGGATGTGGTATCTCAGAGTTGTTTTGATTTGCATTTCTCTAATTAATAGTGATTTAGAGCATTTCTTCATATGCTTATAGATATCTTTAATTTCTTTCTCTGAAAATTTCCTGTTCATATCCTTTGACCACTTATCAATTGGGGAATGACTTGTATTCATATAGATTTGGCTCAATTCTCTACAAATTTTAGAGATGAGTCCTTTATCAGAGACACAAGTTGTAAAAATTCTTTCCCAATTTCCCACCTCCCTCTTGATCTTGGTTACATTGGCTTTGTTTGTACAGAAGCTTTTCAATTTAATGTAATCAAAATTATCCATTTTGCATTTTATAATGCTCTCTAATTCTTGTTTGGTCCTAAAGTCTTCCCCTCTCCACAGATCTGTCAGGTAAACTATTCCTTGCTTTCCCAAATTGCTTACAGTATCATCCTTTACACCTAGATCATGCACCCATTTGGACTTGATTTTGGTATATGGTGTTAGATAATGGTCTATGCCCAGTTTCTGCCATACTGTATTCCAGTTTTCCCAGCAGTTTTTGTCAAATAGTACATTCTTATCCCCAAAACTGGGGTCTTTGGGTTTATTGAATAATAGATTGCTATATTCATTAACTGCTGGGACTCCTGCACCTAATCTATTCCATTGATCAACTACTCTACATCTCTGCCAGTACCAAGCAGTTTTGATGACTGCTGCTGTATAATACAGATTAAGATCTGGCATAGCTAGTCCACCTTCCCTAGCATTTCTTTTCATTAATTCCCTTGATATTCTGGACCTTTTTTCTTCCAAATGAATTTTGTTATTATTTTGTCTAAATCTAGAAAGTAGTTTTTTGGTAAATTGATTGGTATGGCACTAAATATATAGTTTAGTTTGGGTAAAATTGTCATTTTTATTATATTAGCTCGACCCAGCCATGAGCAATTGATATTTTCCCAACTATTTAGATCTGCTTTTATTTGTGTGAGAAGTGTTTTGTAGTTGTGATCATATAGATTCTGGGTTTGTTTTGGCAAGTAGATTCCCAAATATTTTATAATGTCTACAGTGACTTTAAATGGGATTTCTCTTTCTATCTCTTGCTGTTGAGTTTCATTAGAGATGTACAGGAATGCTGAGGATTTATGTGGGTTTATTTTATATCCTGCAACTTTGCCAAATTTATTTATTGTCTCTAGTAGTTTTTTACTTGATTCTCTAGGATTCTCTAAGTATATCATCATATCATCTGCGAAGAGTGATAGCTTGGTCACTTCTTTACCTAATTTGATTCCTTTGATTTCTTTTTCTTCTCTAATTGCTACTGCTAGTGTTTCTAGTACCAGATTGAATAAGAGGGGTGATAGTGGACACCCTTGTTTCACTCCTGATCTTATTGGAAAGGCTTCTAGTTTATCCCCATTGCATATAATACTTGCTGATGGTTTTAAATAGATGCTATCAACTATTTTGAGGAAGGCTCCATTTATTCCTATACTTTCTAGTGTTTTTAATAGGAATGGGTGTTGTACTTTGTCAAAAGCCTTTTCTGCATCTATTGAGATGATCATTTGGTGTCTGCTAGTTTTATTGTTGATGTGCTCAATTATACTGATGGTTTTCTTAATATTAAACCATCCTTGCATTCCTGGAATGAATCCTACCTGATCAGAGTGTATTATTTTTGTGATAAGTTGTTGGAGTCTTTTGGCTAATATTTTATTTAGAATTTTTGCATCTAAATTCATGAGGGAAATTGGTCTATAATTGTCTTTCTCTGTTTTATCTCTTCCTGATTTAGGAATCAGTACCATATTTGTGTCATAGAAAGAGTTTGGGAGGACTCCTTCTTCACTAATTTTCCCAAATAGTTTGTAGTGTATTGGAATCAATTGTTCTTTAAATGTTTGATAGAATTCACTAGTAAACCCATCTGGCCCTGGAGATTTTTTCCTAGGGAGTTCTTTGATGGCTTGTTTGATTTCTTTTTCTGAGATGGGGTTATTTAGGTAATTCACTTCCTCTTCAGTTAATCTGGGCAACTTGTGATTTTGTAAATATTCATCCATTTCACTAAGATTGTCATATTTATGTGCATACAATTGGGAAAAATAATTCCTCATTATTTTTTTGATTTCCTCTTCATTGGAGGTAGATTCACCCTTTTTATTTTTGATACTCATAATTTGGTTTTCTTCTTTCTTTTTTTTATCATATTGACTAAGGGTCTATCAATTTTGTTGATTTTTTCATAAAACCAGCTCTTAGTTTTATTTATTAATTCAATGGTTTTCTTAATTTCAATTTTATTAATCTCACCTTTGGTTTTCAATATTTCTAATTTAGTACTAAATTGGGGATTTTCAATTTGTTCTTTTTCTAGCTTTTTCAATTGCATGTCCAATTCATTGACCTCCCTTCTCTCTGCTTTAATTAAGTATGCACTCAGGGATATAAAACTTCCCCTGAGAACTGCCTTTAGTGCATCCCACAAATTTTGGTATGTTGTTTCATTATTATCATTCTCTTGAATGAAATTATTGATTGTTTCTATAATTTCTTGTTTGACCCACCAATTTTTTAGGATTAAATTGTTTAATTTCCAATTAGTTTTTAGTCTATCTTTCCATGGCCCTTTATTGCATATAATTTTTATTGCATCATGATCTGAGAATGATGCACTTAATATTTCTGCCTTTCTGCACTGGATTGTGAGGTTTTTATGCCCTAGTACATGGTCTGTTTTTGAGTATGTACCATGCACTGCTGAGAAGAAAGTAAATTCCTTTTTATCCCCATTCAGTTTTCTCCAGAGATCCATCATATCTAGTCTCTCTAAGATTCTATTCACTTCATTAACTTCTTTCTTGTTCATTTTGAGGTTAGATTTATCAAGTTCAGAGAGGGGAAGATTAAGGTCCCCCACTAGTATAGTTTTGCTATCTATTTCTTCCTCTAATTCCTTTAACTTCTCCTCTAGGAATTTAGATGCTATACCACTTGGTGCATATATATTAAGTAGTGATATTGCTTCATTCTCAATGGTGCCTTTTAGTAGGATATAGTTTCCTTCCTTATCTCTTTTAATTAGATCTATTTTTGCTTTTGCTTTATCTGAGATAAGTATTGCTACCCCTGCTTTTTTTACTTTAGCTGAGGCATAATAAATTTTACTCCAACCTTTTACCCTTACCCTGTGGGTATCCCTTTGTTTCAAATGTGTTTCTTGTAGACAGCATATTGTAGGATTATGGTTTTTAATCCATTCTGCTATCCGCCTCTGTTTTATGGGAGAGTTCATCCCATTCACATTCACAGTAATAATAACTATCTGTCTCTTCCCCTCCATCCTATTCCCTCCCCTGTTTATGTTTTTGTTCCTTCCTTCTCCTTTCTCCTCCTTGAAGTTTTCCCTTTTGACCACCCCCTCCCTCAGTGTTCCCACCCAGTGAACCCTTTTCTTAACCTACCCTCTCCCCTTATTACTGTTTCCCTCCCTTCTAATCCTCCCCTTTAGTCTCCTCTTTTTCACCCCCCCTTACCCTTCTGCTTTCTATAGGAAAAATAAGTTTTTATACTTATCAGAGTGAATTACTCCCTGTTTGATTCCAAACCAATGAGAGTAAATTTCAAACATTGCTCCTCTCCCTCCCTCCTTTTCCTCTATTTAATGAATTTATGTGTCTATTCACATTAAAATCTTAAACTTCACTGATTTAAGTTGATTCCTTTTTGAACCAGGACCAGTGAGAATAGTGTTTAAATGATGTTCCTCTCCCTCTTTCTTTCCCCTCTTCTATAATGTGTTGTAATGTCTCTTCAGATGGCATATTTTATCTTTTCCTATCTAATCCTTTCCTTTTTCCCATTACAGTCTCTTTGATCCCCTTAATAGTTTTGTTTTGGTTTTTTTTTAGACATCAGGTTAGTGCATTCATACCCACACCCTCTATCTAAGTATAACCCTTTTGAAGGTCATGATAATCATAAAGATTTTGAATATTGACAGTTATCAGCTCCACATATAGGGATGTGAACATTTTGCTCTTGTTGCATCCCAAGTAATGAGAGTGTGTTTGTGGGTGTGGGTATGTGCACTTATGCATGTGTGAGTCTGTGTTTCTCTTGTTTACCTTTTTATGTCTTTCTTGAGTCTTGTAATTGGAGATCAAATTTTCCATTGAGCTCTGGCTTTTTCATCAGGAACATCTGGAAGTCCCTTATTTCATTAAACAACCATCTCCTTGCCTGGAAGATTATGCTCAGTTTTGCCGGGTAGTTAATCCTTGGTTGTAGTCCTAGCTCTCTTGCCCTACGAAATATCAAATTCCAGTCCCTCTGCTCTTTTAATGTAGAAGCTGCTAGGTCCTGTGTGATCCTAACTGTAGTTCCTCGATATTTGAATTGTTTCTTTTTGGCTGCTTGTAGAATTTTTTCTTTAATCTTGTAGTTCTGGAATTTGGCTACTATATTTCTTGGAGTTTTCAGTTTGGGATCTCTCTCAGGAGGAGTCCGGTGAATTCTGTCGATAGTTATTTTGTCTTCTGATTCCAGGACCTCAGGACAGTTTTCTTTGACAATCTCTTGGAGGATGTTGTCTAGGCTGCTTTTTTCATCATGGCTTTCTGGTAGACCAATAATTCTTAGGTTGTCTCTCCTGGATCTGTTCTCTAGGTCAGTTATTTTTCCAGTGAGATATTTTACATTTTCTTGCAATTTTTCGATCGTCTTGTTTTGTTTGATTGACTCTTGCTGCATCATAGAGTTCTGAGCTTCAATTTGATTGTTTCTAATTTTTATTGAATTACGGTCTTCAGTTATTTTTTGAAGTTCCTTTTTTAGGGAGGTATTTTCTCCAATTACTTCACTGAGACGTTTTTCCAAGTTGGTTACTGCCTCCCTGATTTGGTCTTTAAAATTTTTCTTAAGCTCCTCCAGGAATGCTATTTGGGCTTGAGACCAGATCATGTTTCCTTCTGTGGTCTCAGGTGTGGGTAGAGAGTCTATATTGTCCTGTGTATTTTGTTGTTCTTGCCCTGCATAGTATGCTGGAATAGACTTTTTTGCCTTCCCCTTCTCCTTCTCAGCTTCTTTTTTTCCCATTGTGACTTCCTGTTTCTTAGTTTCTCAGGCTATGAGTTTAGGGCCTGATCCTTGACTTTGAATACCTCTGGGTGGCTAGTTTATGGCTAAGTCAGGGAAGTCAATGAGGGATGTAGATGAGTAGGTATGGGTGCGTCTGACCACTTCAGATTTCTGCCTTTATACCCCTGGGCTATAAGTAGGCTTTTGTTGGTGAGGAGAGGTGGGGCTTGTTGGGACCCCACCCTCTCTTCTCTTCAGACTCCTGGCTGTCTCAGTTACACCCCTTCTTGGAGACTCTCAAGCCTGGGGCTATTTCCATTAACTTGGGATTTCAATCTGGGTGGGAGACTTATCTTTGGGTTTTCTGCTTCATGAAGGAGGGATGGGAGGATCGGAGCAGCTAGAATTTACTTTGCCATTCCAGCCCCTGTATTATACAGGCAGGCAGTTTCTAAACTTCCAGGCTGGGGGCTGAATGCAGCTAGAGAAGCCGCTCTTTCCACTGAGGGCCCAACTTTCCTACCTGACTCCAATGATCCTACCAGTCAGAGAGATGACTGTGATTCGTCCTCAGTAAGTCTGCAGGCTGGGGCTTTTGCTCTCTCTGGTGTAGTCTGCTTGCCTGCTCTTAGGTCTGGGCTGTGCAGACACCACACGCTCTACGCTCGACCAGTCTGGACACACTGGGCAACCTCCTGGGCTGGACTCTGCCACACTTCATCTTCCAGTGGGCTCCGTCACTCCGGATTCCTCTCAGATTCCCATTTAGGGTTTTCTTGGCAAAGAAATATGGGTGGTTTGCTATGTCTTTCTCTATCTCATTTTACAGATGTGGAAACTGAGGCAAGCAGGGTTAAGTGACTTGCCTAGGGTCACACAGCTAGTAACTGAGATCATATTTGAACTCAGGTCTTCCTGACTCCAGACTCAGCACTCTTTACATTGGGCCACCTAGCTGCCCCCTTTCATCTTTATTACATTTTTTGTATTAAAATTTTTTCTTTTGTTTTAACCCAATAGATGTCTTTTTTTTTCTTTAAATTTTTCCTAAAGATGTAAATTATTATGCTATTCTTTCCTTGGCAGTTTAATTACTTTTCTGTGTTTATGTTTGGGGTACTTGTGAGTAGTAAAAGTTGCTTACATCTGTCATTCTCCCCTCCTTCCCCCATGAAATACTTCAAATGCTTTTTATTGAACATTGATCTTTTTTCTTTGATTATTAAGCTGATGTTTCCTGGGTGTGTTATCTTGTGTTCCTATATTTTGGGGAAGTATATTATTCTATTACCTTCTTGGGTTTCTGGTGGGCATAGAATATCTTATATTATTCAAATTTCCTTTTCTTCATACTTGGTTTCTCTCCTGGTTACTTTTATAATTTGTCACTTGTCATTGGAATTTTCAATTTAACCACTATTTCAAGTCAATAAGCATTTATTAGGCACCCACCATGAGCCAACCACTGTTGCAAAGAAAGGGAAAAAACAGTTTTGACTTTTGTGGAATTCATGGTTTAATATAAAAGACCACATGCAAGTAAGTAACTACTGCATTGAGGAAAAGCTAAAGGGACTAAACATTTGTTAAGCACCTACTCTGTGCTAGGCATTTCACTAAGTGCTTTACAAATACGATTTCATTTGATCATGATAAATTAGAGATGCCGCAAAGGGATGACATCAGTTTTAAAGGGGATTGGGTAAAGCTTCTTGAAGAAAAGGGTTTTAAGTGAAACTTGAAGGAAGTCTGAGAAGGCAGAATATAAAGATGAGGAGAAAGAGAATTCCAGGTAGAGATGTATGGCCAGTAAAAATGCAGAGTGTAGGGATGGAGTGTACAGTGTGAGGAGCAGGAAGAGGGCTCAATGGCTGGTCCCAGGCAATGGACTTAGAATCAGAGAGCCTGTATGCAATCAATGAGAATTTGTGAAGTGCTTAATCCACACAAATCATTGTTCTAGGTACTGGAAATACAATGAGAAGGGAGGGAGAAAGAGAGAGAGAGAGAGGGAGGAGGAGAGAGAGATGGAGGGAGAGAGAGAGGGAATGAGGGAGGGGGAGAGAGGAAGAGAGAGAGAGGGAGAAGGCCTTTAAGCAGCTTGCATTTTTGGTAAAAAAACAAATAATAATAACAACGTATGAACAAATGTACTCAAAGTAAATCCAAGGTCATTTTATAGGAGTAAAGTGAAGGCATTAGAAACTGGAGAGAAAAGGAAAGGCCTAGCAATTGAACTGAGTTCCAGATTCTAGCTTTTCTACCTGCTATCTGTGTGACCTGGGGTGAGTTACTTAACCTTTTTGGATTTTAGACTGCTTACATATAAATAAGGTATGTGGACCATATGTCCTCTAAGTCTCCTTTTAGTTCTAACTCTGAATCTGTGTTTCTGCCTTTCTGTCTCTCCATCTCTCTGTCTCTATTTCTCTCTTCATCTCTGTCTCTCTGTCTCTCTGTCTCTCTCTGTCTCTGTCTCTCTGTCTCTGTCTCTCTCTGTCTCTGTCTGTCTGTCTGTCTGTCTGTCTCTCTCTCTCTCTCTCTCAGTTTCTCTGTCTCTCCATGTCTTTCTCTCCTCTCTTTCTCCTCTCTCTCCTTTCTGTCTCTCATATATAAAATCATATAATAGATAAAATACTACATATGCAGATTTACCTTACCACAATAAGCTACCTAGTGATCAGTTGATTTCTTAGTTATAATTGTCCTTCTAAATTATTAAATTGGTCTTCTTTTACAAATCAGTAACGTGAATTTGGGTCTCATGAGGTATTTTTTTAAAAATCTGATCATCCTCAGACCTTAACTCAGATTAAGTTAGAAGGCCACAAGGGCATACTGATATAATTTGTAGTCTCTAGCTATTATTGTTCTCCATCAGAAATTCCTGACTATCAAAAAGTGCAAATATGGAAATATTCTAGTCCTATTATGAAGTATGCCCCCAGGTACAGTGAGGTAACAGCATTGTGCTTGACCCTCTACTTAGCCTCTATCAATTCCTTACCATGACATTCCTGAGCACACGAGCCAAATTAAATGTTTATTTCCAACCACCTCTTGTCCTCAGTCAACCTAAGAAAAAAAAGAACAAGATGGCCATACCTGAGATACAGTGGGATTCAACTAATAGCCTATCTCCTGGGACACTGACTCAGGGCAAAACACCGCTCCCTGTACTGTTTGATTCAGCTTCATTAAAGAGGAGAATACCAAGTCCACACTTTGGACATTCTGTCCCATTTACATTTGTTTCAAGGTTGAATTCTTAATAGGATTGAATGCTTCAATTTTAGGATTATAGCCTAGTTATGAGGTTAAATGTTACACTTGATGACATTCATAACTGTCATGTAAAAGGACACAAGGAGGGAGAAAACATCAAAGGGGCAGCCAAGGAGTCATGCCTGAGTTGCTTGGACTCCATTTGTGTTCAGGGGACAGAACAACGAGATCTCTCATTTAAAGGAATGTGATGCTCAACCCTCAAATATTCTGGGATAGTTATCTAATTGGTGAATTATTTAAGACCTCTTCTTGTCCTCCTTTACCTGGCTTCATTCAACTCAGGTAATCAAGCATTTATATAAGGTCAATTATGTTTTAGTCACTGTAAGAGGCATGGAGGAAGCAAAAGAGAAAAGTGAAACTAGGCCTGCCCTCAAGGAGCTTACATTTTACTAACCATCAACTTTTAGACTATTTGGGGCTCATTATCACTCTCTCCAGTTTCAAATAAAGTTATTGTCAGCTGCTCTAGGACAGTGTCATGCACAAATTAGACACTTTATAAATGTGGCTAAGGTTTGACAAAATAGGAAGTTGAATTGACATTTCAGGAGTTATTCTTTTACTGAACCTTGTTACCCTGAGCAATTGATAATTGACTACTAAAATAACCTTCTGATGAGAGAATCAGGCAGTAGGTAAGAGGGCAAATGCACCAAGCTTTGCATGTATTAGAAGCTGAACATAACTCCATTCTTCCTGACTCCAGCAATGATAGATTTATGTTGTCTGCTCTTGTTATGCATTTATCTAGTGGCTAAGAAATGGGTCTTTGCCATTGTTCTGGTTGTGTTTCCATTTTAACATTGATGAGAGTGTGAAGGAATTGTTAACTTTCCATGTCTGGGGTTGTGTGTGCCAGTGTGCATGTGTGTAAAGGGAGGCAAGGGGGTGGGGGTGAGATGTTTGCTCAGAGGTCTGTTAGATGATATTATCAGGCCATCCTAGAGAGGTGACTATTGAAGAACTTCCTGTTACCACAATACATAAGAATAAAGACAACATATTCCAGTGAAGATAGCACTGTCATATGGCATGTTTTATCAAGAGGGGACATTGAGGGGCTTGGTAATTTGGCACCTATTTCTTGACATATTTTCATTCTTTGCCAGGGGAGGGACCCTTCTCTTCTCCAGTGGCATTCAGAATGTGCATTGTCTTATTCCTGGAAGAATACAAGATGCCTCAAAGGAAAGTCTTCTGGACAGAGGATCTCATTGAGGGTACAAAGTAAATACAAGGTGTATATGTAGATGACTTCAGGGGAGTCACTTTTGGACTATAGCAATAGTTAATAGCAATTTAATACATGATTTGTGCTTCCTCCCCACCAAAAAAAACCATAAAAATCATCTGTAAATCTGTAAAGCAAAATTTTAGGTCTCATTCCAAGGTTTATTGTCACTGGGATTCATTAAGAGGCAGATGCACAGGAGTTTGGGCTAGGCTTCTTTTCATCTTTTAAGGGCTTAGTCTGAAAAGCCAGCCATTTCCTTTGAGAGCTAGGTGACTTGCAGAGGTAATTGCAGATTGCTTATGCCCTTTGATTTCAAGTTCAGTTCTTCCTGTGGTTATGACCAGAGTACAAAATCTCTGCACTCCACGCTAGGAGTGTGACATGGTGAATTGAGACAGGGAAGGATGTAATGGGTCAAGAGACCTTGATTCTGTTGCTGGCTCAAGTACTGACATGCTGTATCACTGAAAATTTCATCTGCCTATTCCTTAGCATCTATGGAATTGCAGCAGCAAAATTTTATATCATTTTGCATTCCAAATATGATGCCACTAATCATGATTATAATCTCTATATATTAGCATAGTGCTTGGTTTAGGGATAAGACAATTAAAAAAAAACATTTAGTTTGGCAAATTCTCTGCATGTTAATGGAAGGAAGCCATACCTAACCATTAATCTGACCAGATTTCATTTTAGGACAAGAGCATTTAGTTTTGGTAATTTTGTTATTCTAGAACATCACAATTATTTCCTGTCCTGAAAATGTTAGGTTTAGCACTGGGAAGTCAGGGAAGGGAAGTCAGAAGTAATCTATCACAACTCTCTCACTTTATAGGTAAGGAAACTGAGGACTGCAGAGGTCAAGTGATTAATCCAAGGGCACACAGGTAGTGAGGAGCAACATTGTAATGGGAACCAGGGTCAGTGATTTTTGCCTGCCTGTACCTGAAACAGAACTCCTGTCTTCAGGGGATAGGGCCACAATTAAACCAATACCTCACTTCTCTAGAAAAATATAATCCTATAATCTTCTTCAATAAATGTACTGCTGAATATTTTTTCTACCAAATGTCAAGCCACTTCCCACTTTATCTTAAGAAACATTTCAAGAAAAACCAGGACACTAGACTCAACAGTCAAAATAAATTTATACCCCCATACAGAAAGGAAAAAAAATACATATACACACATAAAATCTATACTATATCTGTATCTATCTATCTATCTATCTATCTATCTATCTATCTATCTATTGTATTGTATTTATCATAGCTGGGTGGGAACTTAGGGTTGACTTGTCATTTTAGCGATGTGTTAGTGTCCCCAATAAAGCCACAATGAGTTCTATAAAACAAAAACCCTTCTATGTGTGGAGGGTAACAGAGTTGCTCTGCCCTTTATTGGGTAGATTCTCCTTGGCACACATGCCTTAAGATAGTATTTATGACTGATTAAGATAACCAACAGAGTTCTGGTTCAATCAAGTAGTCACTGTGGAAATTCTACCTGACCTTTGATCAATTTCCCACTGTGGGGAAACCTGAATAAGACCAGGCCATGATGTGTTGCTAGATGGAAGCTGGACAACGATCACTGGCCTTTCAGCCTTCTCTAGCCAACTCAGCCATTGCTACTTGCATAGAACAGAAATAATGATCAGAGGAGGCACAAGCTTCCTTACTACAGTTTCACTATTTCTTCATGTCCAGTCTACCTCTTACTCTGGGTTAGCCAAATATATCTTTCTGATGTCATACTTTATATCTTTTCTCCTGTGTGGTTTTTCTTTGTAATGTGAGATAGCCCTCTCATGTTCAGTCTACCTCATCTCTCTCTATCCCCCATTAGGTGACATGGAACTTTCTTTTTTCAGAATGTGTGGTATTCTATTGCTTTTTGCCATATAGTATTTTTTCTTTAGAATTTCATGTTTTTTTTAAAAAAAATTAAATATAAAAGAAAAGAAAAAAGAAGCAAACTTAAATATTAAAACAAATACAAAATAAGGAAAAAAAATCATTGCCATGTGCACAGCAGAACATAGTACAGGATTTAAAATATAAAGCAATAAATTTCTATTTTAAGAAAGTCTATATAGGGGCGGCTAGGTGGCACAGTGAATAGAGCGCCGGCCCTGGAATCAGAAGGACCTGAGTTCGGAGCCGGCCTCCGACACTTAATCCGCACAAAAACCTAGCCGTGTAACCTTGGGCAAGTTACTTAACCCCAACTGCCCTAAAGGGGCGGCTAGGTGGCGCAGTGAGTAAGAGCTCTGGCCTCGGAGTTTGGATGACCCGAGATCGGATCCGGCCTCAGAAAACGAGCACCCACGCATAAATCAAATGACTAGCCGTGTAACCTTGAGCAAGTTACTTAACCCCAATTGCTTAAAAAAAAAAAAAAGAAAGTCTATATAACAAATACTATACATCGTATTCAGAGCTATCTATCTTTTCTCTACTTCCCTGTAGGTTTTATTTTGTTCTCTGCTGTGGACTTTTTACTTCATTCTTTTCCCCCCCTTCTGCTCCTCCCCAAGAAGTCTACAATTAAGCTCAGATATATTTATATATAATATATATATACATATATATATACACATCTCTCTATATATGTATATATGTATGTATGTATATGTGTGTGTGTGTAATGCCATGCATGAGCAGCTTTCCAGAAGGATGCTACTGTGAACAGCTTTTAAGTTTCTGATTACACAGTATAGTAATCACTCTATTTATTCAGTAACAAATCAAAGCAAAACACTCAAAGAAAATCAAGGTACAGCTTGATTACAACTTAACACAGAAAATCAAAATACTGCATTCACAATGACTTATCACTAAAATGGCCACATAGTTTTCACCAAAGTGGTCATAATAGTTTTCAACAAAGTAAAACCATTTGGTAACTCAATCATTCAGTCATCCTTAAGGAGGCTTCCTTAAGGGTCACAAAATATGATAGTCAAAGTTCTCCACTCATTGGGCACACTAAGTTACAAATCAGTCACTATTCAGTCATCAGTCACTACTCAGTAACCTCTTTAGAGGAAGTAGAAAATACACAGGCCATCCACCACTTGGTCACAGTAAATCATAATCTTCTCAGTCAGTACACAGTATCCAAGTAAAGTCTTCTTTCAGCTTGACTTAAGGCTGACTTTCAGGTTCCATGGTTCCTCTTCCATAGTCCCAGCTCCAACTGGGTTCAAAGGCAGGCAACTCCCAGTTCCTTGTCCAGTTCTTTGTTCAGTTCCTGTTCCATATTGAAACTCACAGTGTCCAGTCCACCTCAAGTTCTTCACAGTTCCTGTTTCTGGGAAGACAAAGCTTAACAGAGCTACAAGAATATTCATACACATTTCTGGCACCATCATCAATTCACTATCTGCCTGTGAAATCAACTCAGACCTACCAACAAGGTCTGAGAACTCAACACAAATCATCAACATTGAAATCAACACAGTCCCACAGCCAAGGTCCAAGAGATCAGCACAAATCTTCAGTAAAGTCCCAGGACCTCCAAAACCCTCCTCCAGCTCCAGGACTTCTGTAAACATACAACCAGAAAATCCTCTTTCAGGGCTTCCAGTAAGGTCCCAGGGCTTTTATACAAAGTATCACAAACATCAACACAGACAGAGCAGACAAACAGAGTGCCGGGATACCACAAGTATTCCCCCTTGACTCTGCCACCACAAGAGTCCTCTTTTCAGCTCCTGCTGTCTCTAGTCCTGGGGCTCTCCTTATGTAGTCATTAGCTCCTCCCCAGGAGTTCACAAGTTGTGGAGTTCACATGTTCATGGTCTATTTCTTAACCGACTGAAACAAAGTGTTAATTCAATAGCTGAAACAAGGTGTGAACCACTCTGTGCTTGCCATTACAATATATATGCTCTATCCACTGCTCTAGCTAGATGCCTATAAAATAATTTCTGTCATTGCATCTTTCTAGGAATCATGTATGATTCTGAATTAGAATGGGGGTAGTACCTGTTGTCAGAGACCCTTTAAGATAGTTTTACCCCAATAAACAACAAAAAAATTAAAAATTAGTCAGATAGTAAACTGACCAGTCCTAATATTTATAAGCCAAGTTAAATACAAGGTCCATTACACTTTGGAATTAGGGTCTCCAGTTGCATAGGCTGTAGTAGCTGTCTTGATGGCAGTATTACAGCACGTTTTTCTGCCTTTTCTTTGACTCAGCCCTAGTGACCGTTAGGATTCTTCCTATTATTATTCTTTGCACACATCTTTTTCTAGTTCTTACCCTGAGTCTTAGGGAAGGAGGAGAGAAGAGAAGGGGAAAGGAGAGAAGATCAGATAAGAGGACAGGACAGGACAGGAGAGAGGAGAGAAAGAGAGGGGAGGGGAGAAGAGAGGAGGGAAAGGAAAAGAGAGGAGAGGGGAAGGAAAGGGAGAGAAGAGAAGGAGGAAGAGGAGGGAATAGAGGAGAAGAAGAGAAATGAGAGGGGGAGAACAGAGAGGGAAAGGAGAGAGATGACTGAGGACAGAATGTACCACTTAGTGAATTCCTTTCATATCTTAAAAATATATAAGCAGAGATTAAGTATTAACTGAATTTACCATTTCCTTATAGAGAAATAAACAAATGAATTTTCTTTTCTCCAAAAAAGCAAAAGGAGAATCAGTCAAGTTAAGTTAAAAGGCTACAAGGGCCTTCCGATATAATTTGTAGGCTCTACCTATTATTGTTCTCCAACAGAAATTCCTGACGATTAAAAACTGCAAATATGAAATAGCCTTCTCTACAGGTTCTGGGAGATTAATGAGATCTCTTGTCAACTCAGAAGAAAAGCTGGTTTCACTTCACAGCAAGAATACAACATTTTCCTACACATCATTTGCAATCAAGGTGCTCCTATTATTCTCAATCAGTGATGAGCAAATAAAGCACAGAATAGCATTTACTCTTTGCATTACTGCCTTTATTGGATGTAATATGAAAGGGATTGCAACAAGTAACTGTTGTAAGAAATGAGAATGGACTGCCCAGTGGAATGGTATCTCATTCCAACTCAGGGACAATTTAAATATTTTTCCACTTTCCAGTTCTCCTAAACCAATTTGTTCTAAAAAAACAAACAAAAAAAAAAACTTTTAGGAAATCAAACAGCTATTTCAGATGGACTCCTCATTGTGTTTTTTTATGGATGACTTGGACACATTTTGATTACATTTCCTCCACAACATTCTTGGGAAAAGGAAGGAAAACCATTTGTACTAGTCTTCAAAACAGAAATTGAATGAAAAATACTTTGAAACATTCACTGACTCTTTCCTTTGCCCTATACTGCCAGGTTGGCCTAAACCAGAAGTTTGCAAAATTCTCTGGATTCTGTATTTTAGGTCAAGACGAGAGGAGATGATGAACTTGCTTTACATATGCTACATGAAAATAAGTATATCTCACAGATGAGTAGAAGAAAATAAAAGAGAATATTTCCTTGTTTGTTGCTGTTCAGTCATTTTCTAGTATCTAACTCTTTGTGACCCCTTTGGGGTTTTCTTGGCAAAGATATTGGAGTGGTTTGCCATTTCTTTCTTCAGTTCATTTATTTGATCAGGAAATTCAGGTAAACAGTGTTAAATGACTTGTCCAGGGTTGCACAGCTAGTAAGTATCCATAGTCAGATTTGAATTCAAGAAAGATTAGTCTTCCTGACTCTAAGTCCAGTGCTCTATTATCTTCACCAGTTAGACTGTCTGTACGGCCCTCTTCTCTGCACTACATACCCAGGATAAAAATGTTGATTGCCTGGTAGTAAATATTCAATGAAAAAAATAAAGATAGAACAGTAGGAAAAGTGATAGGCCTGCAGTCAGGAAGACCTGAACTGGACCAGTCAGTTAACCTCTATGTGCCTCAATTATCCCATTTGAAAAATGGGTATATAAACATTAGCAGAGTTGTTATGATGATAAAATGAACTAATATTTGTAAGTCACTTGCAAATATTAAAATGCTATAGTTGCTAGACATTATTACCACATGAGTGTTAAAATGCTTTAATTTTTTTATTTTATTTTGGTCTAGACATTATTACCACATGAGTGTTAAAATGCTTTAATTTTTTTTTATTTGGGGGGAGGAGCCAAGATGGTAGAGTGAAGTTAGCATTTTGAAGCTCTCCCAACACATCCCCTCTATAACAATGCAAAAAACAAAACAAAATAAAAAACCAGTACCAACCCATGTTCAACCAAAATGAGAGGTAAAACCAAGAAAAAGTCAAAGTGAGTCATTTTTTTCCCAGCATTTTGAAACTCTCCTACCACATCCCCTCTATAACGAAGCAAAAAGCATGTTCAACCAAACTAAGAGATAAAACCAAGAAAAGGTCAAAGTGAGTCATTTTTTTTCAGCCTATGACAGTTTAGGAAGATAGATTTACAGACATTGAGGTGGCAGCTGACCAAGAGCCCAGCATGGCATAAATGATACATGGACTGTGGTTATGATGGCACCAGGAAAAACCAAGTACCCCAAGATGAAAAAGGGAATGAACACCCAGGAGACACCTATAAAAGCACTGGGAGCAAGAACTGGTCCCATCTAGCTGTTCTGTTACCATTACCCAGATCTGAGTTAGAGAACAGGAAGGAGTCGTTACGGGAGTGAGGGAGCAGGGGCTCCAGAGGTATTAGAGTTCAGATCAGAAGGGCAGTGACCAAACCTCTCCCTGTATCACACCACACTAGAAACACTAAAAACTTATTGATCCCCTTTTAAGATGAAAGCAGCAGAAGGACATAAAAAAAGAAATTCAGGCCAGACATCACCTTCATTCCCAGAGGTAAGCAGAACACAGTTCTAAAATTAAGTGCAAAGTTAAGAAATAAGCTGGGAAAATGAAGGGAAAACAAGCAAACAGACAAAAAAAAAAAACCTGTTAATAAAAACTTACTATAGTGACAGGGAAGCTCAAGACAGAAATTCAGAATATTATAACACTGTACAAAGAAAAAATAAAAAAGCCGCAAAGAAAAACTTGGTCATGCCCTGTGGGCCATGCATAAAATACTGAAGCCTGTATTCCAGAGAATTTGAGCATCTGATAGCTTAAGTGGTTAGAAGAAGTCTTTCAGTCAAGCTCCTGAAAAAGAATGGCTTGGGGGAGAGAACAGCCCCAGCCTCAACGTTGGCCTCAATCTTCACCCCATTACCTTGGCCAAGAGAGGACCTTGCAAGATTTGATGGATCTAGAGGATTTTGGACTTCCAGGTAGCATCCTAGAATATTATGTCTATGATATAGGACCACAATGAGAGGGGCCATTCCAGCATTGGAGATGGTATGAGAAAAGATAAGGGGATGGAAAAAGATAAGATGATAATAACTCATACTTATCTTGTGAGGAGCAAATGAGATGATAATTGTAAAGGACAATGTTTGGCACATAGTAAGTGCTATGTAAATGTTAGCTATTATTATTATTATTATTATGATTACTGCAAGTTTGCAAAATAATTTATACATGTTAACTGTAATAAGTCTGTGTTTGCTATTTTTTGCTATTATTGTTAAATTTGCTATTATTGTCCCCATTTTATAGATGAAGAAACCAAGATATGGTGAGGTTAAATGACTTGTCCAGGGTCACACAGCTAAGGCATATCTGAGACAGGATTTGAACTCAGGTCTATCCTGATTCTAAGTACTATGATCTATCCACTGTGCCAAGTAACTAACTCAGAGTAATCCTAGATTTTGATGATGAAAATGGTGCACTGGGAATAGTCCAGTTTAGGTAGAGTATTGAATATGTAAGGAAAGTAGTAAGAAATGAATTTGGAGAGTTAAGTTGGAACTCATTTTTGAAGAGCCTTGAATATCAAGAACAGGGACACATATTTTATATTGTAACCACCAAAGAGCCCCTGACAGTTTTTGAATGGAGGAGTAACATGAGAGCTCTACATTAGGAAGATTACCTAGGCAGCATTGTAAATGGCAGATTGGAAAGAAGATAATCTGGAGGCAAGAAGACCAATTAGGACTCTAGTATGATGGTCCAGGCAAGAAGAGATGATGGTCTTAACTTAATTAGTATGGTGACAGTGGGTTTAGATAGTCAAGGACACAAAAGGATCATTCTAAGGTAGAATTAATAGGACTCCGCAGCTAAATAACTATGAGGGGAGAGGGAAAGAGAGAAACAGAGAAAGAGAGAGAGAGAGAGAGAGAGAGAGAGAGAGAGAGAGAGAGAGAGAGAGAGAGAGAGAGAATAAAAATGAGAACCTTGGCTCATGAGCCTTAGAAATAAGGAAATGTTAGGAAGGAGGTATTCTGAGATAGGTCTAGCTCAGAGCAGTCCACAGATTCAGGCTTAGAGTTAGAATGCAATAAGGTACTTGGAGACCACAAAATGCAATAAAAAACAACTTTACTGATTATAAGATTAAGAAGGATATAAATATTGGCTAAAATGGTATACTGACTCAGATAAAATGCTCTTCCTCTCTGCCTCTGTATTTACTATGACAATCAGCTTGACCAAAAGAAAGCCAAATAAGTATAATAATCATAACAATAGCTAATATTTGTGTAGCTTATTATCTGGAGGCAATGTGCTAAATGCTTTACAATTGTTATCTCATTTGATCTTCACGGCAACCCTGGGAGGCAGGTGTTATTATTATTCCCTTTTTATAGATGAGGAAACAAAAGCAAAATCCATTTCCTCAGTTAAGTAATTTGCCCAGGGTCTATGTGTGTGTGTATGTGTATATATACATATATATATATATATTTTTATATATATATATACATATGCACATATGTATATGCCCATATATACATCTACACATAGCATATGTAATATTCCATATATCCACATACACATATATACATATAATTACACACATATGTATTTATACATACACAAGGGGAAGCTAGGTGATACAGTGGATAGTGCACTGGGCATGAAGTCAGGAATTCATCTGCCTGAGTTCAAATTTGGCCTAAGACGATTACTCACTGTGTGACCCTGGTCAAGTCATTTAACCTATTTGTCTCATTTTCCTCATCTGTAAAATAAGCTGGAGAATGAAATGAAAAAACCACTTTTATTTTTTTTTTAATCAAGTTTCCAACTGAGGAATTTATTTAAACAGATCAAATAAAACATGTACCTCCTTATCTCTACACATAGAAGAGCATGTTGGTTCTCTTGGTAGTAAAACATGGTTTGTTATGGTGACTCAGGTCTCTGTGGGGCAAAGTGAACTTGATTTTGGAGTTGTGAAACTACTTGACAGCAGGCTGGTGGCACTTGATGGTAGAAATTTCTTCCATTTTCGTAATGTGAATAGCATGGACCCACAGTGACGGGCCTCCATACCTCAGTAACACTGAGTGATGGCACCAGTGGTGGTCAGGTCCCTATGCTCCCTGTACATATTGTGGGTCTCACTCTTGGAGTCATAGTGCAGTCAGATGCCAAAGTTTTTCACCCTAAGAGGGGACCTTTCAAAGATCTGTCTACAATATACAATTTCTCCAAAAATTCCAAGAAACCCTACTCAGGGTGATGATGAGTCATACGTGATCAAAGAGACTGACCAATATGTACACACATATATCATATATAGTATTATTTGAACACATACATATATATGTGTAAAATTCATACACATATATATGCATGTGTATATACATGTGCATACAGATACATACATGCAAAATGGATAGCAATATCCAATAAAAAATTGCAAATATAAGATTGGATGTCAGGAGAGATATTAAGAGTAGAGATACTGGAGAAACCAGTATCAGTAGAATTGTGGGGAAGAAAGCCAGATTGCAAGAGACTTAGAAATTAATGAAGAGACAGGAAGGTGGAGGTAGGGCCATTATAATTTTTATAAAAAAGGAGAATAATAGATAAGGATAATAACTATAGGAGGTAGCAGAAAAAAGGGGAAGGTTCCTTGTTTTTTATTTTTTGGATGAGGGTGAGTTGGACATATTTATAGGTTGAGAAAATAGAATAAGGAGAGTTAGAAGATGAATGAAAGTGTGAATAACTGATAAGCAAAGTGATAGAGAAGATGGGAGTGGAAGATACAGGGAACAGAAGAAAGACCCACCTCTTTCTCAAAGACTTGAAGAAAGAAAGAGAGGATCCTTGAAGCCATCTCTAAGCAAATGATTCCCAGATAGATATGTATATATGCACAAGTGTATTTACATACATAAAAGCCATGACACATGTAAACACACACTCACATATATATGCATGCCTGTATGTGTACGTGTATGTATATGTATGTATGTGTGTGTGCGTGCGTGTGTGTGTGTGTGTGTGTGTGTGTGTGTGTGTGTGTGTGTGTATCTCCTGAGCTATAATTTCTGATCACCAACTGCTTATTGGACATCATGAATTGTCAGTCCCTTAGGCATCTCAAATTGAAGATATCCAAAGCAGAACTCAGAACATTTTCCCCAAAACCATCCTCTCTTCTGAGCTCCCCTATTATTGTCAGAGACACCCATCTTCCCAGTACCTGGGTTCACAACCTTGTTATCGTTCTCTACTCCTAAGAAAAAATGCATCTCATATCCAATCAGTTGCTAAACCTTGGTTTTTCTGTCTTCACAATTTTTCTGGTAGATAACCCTTATCTACAGTCACAATCACCACTATAGTTCAGGCTTTTATCATCTTTCCCCTCTGCTATTTTTTGTTTTATTTTTTGTTTGTTTTTTGCTTTTTGAAGGGGCAGTTGGGGTTAAGTGACTTACCCAAGGTCACATGGCTAGTTTTTGTATTAAGTGTCTGAGGTTGGATTTGAACTCAGGTCCTCCTGACTCCAGGGCTGGTGCCCTATTCATTGTGCTACCTAGCCACTCCTTTCCCCTCTGCTATTAAAAGGCTCCTCACTTCTCTACCGTGAATCTCTAAGAGCTACATCTCTACCCAGTCACTAAAGTGATTTTCTTAAATGTCTGACCTCGTCATCTTACCACCCCTACTCAGTCAACTCCAATGTCTGCCTATCATCTCTAAGAACAACTAAATACCATTTTATTTGGTATTTAAAGCTCTTCATAAACTAGCCCCTTCCAACCTTTTTATGTCTTTTTATATTTCATTCCCATCCATAAAGTATTATTTGGTTATAACATTGTCCTTAAAAATGTTCCCAACACAGGACACTCCATCTTCCAACTCCGAGCCTTTGTGTAACTGTTGCACACATGTAGGATGCTCTTTTTCCTTGCTTTTGCCTCTTAGAATCCCTTGTTGTTGTTGTTTTTTTTCAAGGACTCAGGTCAAATGCAACCTCCAAGAGGCCTTTCCCACCACCCCAGCAGCCTTCCTCTAAAATCACCATCCATCTACATTGCATGTATTTTGAATGTACCTGCTTATTTGAGATTATCTTTAGATTGCAAACTCCTTTAGTCCAGGAATAATTTTTGCCTTTGCTTGTATCCTAGCTCTTAGTTCAGTGATTGGCATGGAGGAAATGTTTAATAAATGCTTGTTGACTTATTGCTAAGAGTTTTGAAGAAGTGAATGAAGCGTTCATGGCTGATGGATTCAGTCTTCTCAATAAAGTAGGGCAGATGACCTATTCATCTGTGTCATCACTGTCAACCATAATAATCATGAACCCTAATGATGATGATGACATTAAGTAATATTTATAGAGTTCTATAAGGATCATATGAAATGAAGCCTAATAAGTGAATGAAGGAGGAGGTAGTTAACTGAATATCTTTATCTTGATCTTCATCTTCTGTATCGCATAACATGTTTAGTATATTCATGGCATTATCATACATTGATGCAATATGAAAGTTCTAGTATTTTCTTTTTTCTCCTTTTTTTACTTTTTGGAGGGCAATTGGGGTTAAGTGACTTGCCCAAAGTCACACAGCTAGTAATTGTGTCAAGTGTCTGAGGCTGGATTTGAACTCTGGTCCTCCTGACTCCAGGGCAGGTTCTCTATTCACTGTGCCACCTAGCCACCGCAAATGTAGTATTTTCATACAAGTGTTTTATAAGGTATTCTATTGCTTCTTATTTTCCAGGAAAACTGAAAATGCATTGCCTCTGTGTGAGTCACTGAACTGGTTTGGTCAACATTCAATCCCATAAAGGTTTGGTAATGAAAAAAAAAAAACAAACAAACAAGTAGAAAGGTAAGAGAAGGCCTCTGTCTATCACACAAGGGTGTCTGCCTGAATGCACGTTGTCTTTCTTCTTCAGAGCTTTGGTTAGAAAGTAGGCTACATAAGGAAGGAAAAAAATCCCTCTGTTATTTAAGACTTTATTATATAATGGTCAAACTGGTTCATGAGGTTATTTTATCTTCAAGCTCTTATAAAGGTTCATAGTCATCTCCAAGTCACTTAAGGAGTCACAGTATTATTTTTCTGCTCAACTCACTGAGGTGGCTTGGAATCACGGAGAATTTAGAGAGAGAAATCCCCTCATGAGTGCTAGGGCCAGTATGAATTTAGCTCCAAGGAAGAATAGAGAGGTGAGCCTAGAGGGAGTTCTATCCATAAGGAATGCACATTTACAAACAGGAAGGGGTAAATCTGGTTAGCATTTCCCCTTATGGGATAGCTTTCATTTACTTCTAAGATTTATGAAATACTTACTCTTTCCCCCCAAATTACCATGACATTATATCATTCCTTTACCTTTTCATTCAGGTCTTCAGACTTAACTAGACTGTTGATTTCCTGGCTTATATGGCTCAGAACCACATTCTTTTAAGACTAACACATGGCCTCTTCAAGTTCTCTTGCCCCTATGATTAGCAGAATGCTGGAGATTACTGTTAAACCACACCCATGACAATGCTTGATACTCACTGCTGAATAGCATTGCTTTACCTCATATCATATTCAATAACACTGAATAGAGATGAGGACAAGTCTTGTGATTTCAATGATACTAAGGGAGTTCTGGGTGGGCAACTCCTCCATTTATTCATCACACTGGGTTAAGTGACTTGCTCAGGTCACATAGGCAGTATGGAGGGCTCCAATTCAGGTTTTCTTATTGCAAAGCCAGGTCTCTTTCTGTGAGGCCATCTTTTGATCACAAAGGCTCCTCATGAATAAATAATAATAATAGTAACAACCATAATATTGATAATAATAATGGCTAACATTTAGCATTTTAAAGTTTCCAAAGTATTTTACATATATAAAGGGGGTTAATATTTCACTTGATCCCATATTCAAGTCTATATCTCTTTCCCTGTCTACCTAAGTCTCTGTGTATGTCCCTACCACTATGCCTTTCTCTTACTTTTTCTGTTACATGTAAACACAAGCATACATATTCAATAACACACACACACACACACACACACACACACACACACACACAGAGCTTTCAAACTGTGGTGTCCCTTAGCAAATTACTCAATTTGCCTCCTCTCTGTCTGTGCTGATTCTGCCCAAGAGCAGATTCATGGTTTACTGTCACGTACAATTTTATTTCTTTTGTGTGAATTAATTGGTATAGAATCATGACTCAGCCCTTATTGAAATATGGTATTGTGAACCTGACAGACTTGGAAAATACTGCAACTCCTACCCTACCCAAAGCTGTCTTTCTGGTCTACCTTTCTATTATCTCTTCCATCACTTTCTGTCCGTGCTCTGGGTCTCTTTTCCCTACTTAATTGAGTTGCATGACTAGATGTGAATAATTGTCCCTGTGAATTAAAAAAGAAAAAGGTCAGGGATAAAAAAAATGTGCTTGATCCTGTTACCCTGATGGAGACAAATCAGTTCAAAAGCAAAAAGATTGTTTAGTTAGGGGAAATCAAATGGGAGTACATGGAATTCAATTCAATTCTATAAGCATTTATTAAATAACTATAAAGTATAAAGGGGGCTAAGTGGCAAGTGGATAGAGTGATGAGACTAGAATCAGGAAGACTTGAGTTCAAATCTGATTTCAGAAATTTGCTAGCTATATGATCCTGAGCACCTCACTTAACCCTGTTTGCCTCAGTTTCCTCATCTATAAAAAAAGCTGGAGATGGAAATGACAAACCACTCTAGTATCTTTGTCAAGAAAACCCCAAATGGGGTCACAAGGCATCAGGCACAAATGAAAAAATGATTGAACTGAACTAGGTGCAAGGAACTGTCCTAGCTGTTGGGGCAACAAAGGCAAAAAAAAATTGCTTTTTCTGTGTCTTTAAATTGTAAATTAGCAGGTATAACATACTGACTGTAACATTTAAAGTGACTCCAATTTGATGCAATTGACGAGTTTATGTCACTCATTTCTATTCTCCTTATGCACCATTGCCTCTATAGGCTACTGGCTATTGTTTGTTGTTGTTCAGTTGTTCAAACAGGTCCAAAGTTTTATGATGCCATGGAACATAGTACATATTTCACCAATGCAATGCCCACAGAAGCTGCTATGAATATGCAAGTGTATTCTCAGGTTTGAAGCCCAAGATATAACAGACTCTCTTCCTTGAAGATGAAACCAAGGCATTTATTCAAACACTAGTAAGCCAAATCCATCATAGTAACAAAGAAGTCTATACACATTGCCAATGCAAGAAGCACCACTATCCTAAGTATTCCCTCGTTTAGGCCTCCCCACAAAGCAAGTTCCCCCAGGCAAAAAAATCCTCCCTCCCTCACTCATGCTTCCTGCTTCACCCATTTGTCAAGCTCCACCCACCATGGACTCCAACTGATCACTAAGGCCTATTAAGGGGCACTGAACATCTTCAGATTCCCTTAACATTACAGCATTCCAGTCCCTTCTATCCTCCACTTTCTCTTGGAATCTGTCCAAGTTCATGTTCATTGTTTCCATGATACTATCTATCCATCTCATATTTTGACAACCCCTTTTCCTTTTCCTTTCAATCTTTCTCAACATCAGGACTTTTTCCAATGAGTCTCATCTTTTCATTATGTGACTAAAGTATTTAAGCTTCAGCTTCAATATCTGACCTTCCAGTGAATAACCTGAATTAATTTCTTTTTTTAAATTCAAAGAATTTTTTATTTATTTATTTATTTATTTATTCATTCATTCATCCATTTATTTATGTATTTATTTTTTTGTTTGTTTGTTTGTTTATTCATTCATTCATTCATTCATTTATTTACTTTTGCTTTTTGGAGGAGGGAAGGTAGGGCAATTGGGGTTGTGACTTGCCCAAGGTCATATGGTCAGTTTTTTGTGTTAAGTATCTGAGGTCAGATTTGAACTCCTGACTCCAGGGCCAGTGCTCTATTCACTGCACCACCTAGCTGCCCCAATTTCTTTTTTTTTAATTAAATTTTATGTTTACTTTTGGTTTACATCAATTTCAACAAGATTTTGAGTTAAAATTTTCTCCCTGTCTTTCCCCTATCCACCACCCCAAAACAGCAATCCCACTGTATATCTATCCCCCAATTTGCTCTCTCTTATATCCTCTCCCATCCCCTCTCTGACATTCTGATAGGGTAAGATGGATCTCCATCCCCCAGTGCCTATATATCTTATTTCCCAGTTGCATGTAATAATAATAATAATAATAATAATAATAAATATTTTTTTAAACATTTGATTTTAAAACTTTGAATTCCAAATTCTTTCCCTTGTTCCCTCATCACCCACCTTTACTGGGAAGATAAGCAATTCAATATAGGTTGTATGTGTGTAGCTATGCAAAACACTTCCATAGTGGATATATTGTGAAAGACTGACTATATTTCCTACCCCCACTTGTTCTATTCTTTACTTTGACTGTGTCCCTTTTCAAAACCATATGCTTCTAACTACCCTCCCCCAAATCTGCCCTCCCCTCCATCATCCCCCCTCTCATCCCCTTCTCCCTACTCTCCTGTTGGGTGAGATACCCTATTTAGTGTGTATGTCATTCCCTCACTAAGCCAAATTCAATGAGAGTAAGGTTAACCCATTCCCTTTTGCCTTCCTGTTCTTCCCCTCCATTGTAACAGTTTTCCCTTGCCTCTTCTATATGAGATAATTTACCCATTCTGTCTCTCCCCATCTCCTCTCATTATATTCTTCTCTTACCTCTCAATTTCATGTTTTAAGTATCATCACTTCCTATTCAATTGATCCTGTGCCCTCTGTCTATGTATACCTGTACACATATATACATACACTCATATATGTATTCATACCCCCATATAAACTCCTACATAGACATATATATGTACACACACACATTTATATTCCCTCCAACTATCCTCATACTTAGAAAAGCTTCATAAGTTACAGTTATTGTTTTTCCATGTAGGAATGTAAATAGTTCAATTTTGATAAGTTCCTTATCATTTCTTTTCCCCGCTTACCTTCTCATGCTTCTCTTGCTTCTTGTTTCCGAACGTCAAAATTTCTATTGAATTCTGGTTTTTTTGTTGGTTTTTTTTTGTTGTTGTTGTTTTTGTTTGTCAAGAAAGCTTGAAAATTCTCTATTTCATTGAATGACCATATTTTCCCCTGAAACATTATACTCAGTTTTGCTGGGTACGTGATTCTTGGTTTGTTTTTGTTTTTTTTTTAAAGCAATTGGGGTTAAGTAACTTGCTCAAGGTAACATGGGTAGTTAGTTATATATGTGTGGGTGCTAAGTACTGAGGCCAGAACCGATCCCAGGTCCTCCCGACTCCAGGGCCAGTGCTCTTATTCACTGTGCCACCTAGCCACCCCTGATTCTTGGTTTTAATCCCAGCTCCTTTGACCTCCAGAATATCATATTCCTAGCCCTTTGAACCCTCAGTGTAGAAGCTGCCAGGTCCTGTGTTGTCCTGCTTGTTTTTCCACAATATTCAAATTGTTTCTTCTTGGCTGCTTGTAATATTTTCTCCTTGACCTGAGAACTCTGGAACCTGGCTATAATATTACTAGGCTTTTTCTTTTGGGGATCTTTTTAAAGAGGTGATTGGTGAATTCTTTCAACCTCTATTTTGCCCTCTGGTTCTAAAATACCAGGGCAATTTTCCTTGAGAATTTCTTGAAAAATGATTTCTAATTTCTTTTTTGGATCATGGCTTTCAGGTAGTCCAATAATTTTTAAATTACCTCTCCTGGATCTGTTTTTTAGGTCAATGGTTTTTCCAGTGAGATATTTCAAATTGCCTTCTATTTTTTCATTTGTTTGGATCTGTTTAATAGTATCTTGATTGCTCATAAAGTCATTGGAACCATTTGCTCCAATCTAATTCTGAAGGAATTATTCTCTTTAGTGAGCTTTCGAGATTCTTTTTCCATCTGACAAATTTGGCTTCTTAAGGCATTCTTCTCATTGGCTTTTTGGGCCTCTTTTGCCATTTGAGTTAGTCTATTTTTTTAAGGTGTTATTTTCTTCAGTCAGGTTGTTGACTCTCTTTTCATGATTTTCTTGCATCATTCTCATTTCTCTTCCCAATTTTTCCTCCACTTCACTTATTTGGTTTTCAAAATCCTTTTTAAGCTCCTCTATAGCCTTTAATCAGTTTATATTTTTCTTGGAAACTTTTGGTGCAGGAGTTCTCACTTTGTTGTCTTCCTCCTGTTCCAAACTTTGATCCTTTTTGTCCCCAAAAAAGGAATCTAATGCTTGACTTTTGTGCATGCTTTGCTTCCTTTGCTTGCTCATGTTGTCACTCAGTTACTTGACTTTTAAGCTTTTTGCCACAGTAGAACTCTGCTTCCAGAGAGGGGAGCTTTGTCCCAAATTGCTGGGGTTTTTGTAGCTGCCAGAGCTATTAGTTGGCTGCCCTCTCTGAAACCTCCACACACTCTGGCACCTGGTCACAAACCCAGGACCTCAATCCAAGACAGCATTCCAGATCCAAGCAGGTTAAAGCAAAAACGATTACCCCATCAGAATGGTTACTTTGTCTCCCTGTCACCTGCAGGCCAGAAACTCTGATGCAGCCATGTGACAGACATGCCTCAGCTTCTTTTCCCTCTGGGGGCAGAGGCCAGACCACACTCTCAATCCCCCTGTTCCCAAAGTCCACACTGACCTTTGATTTGCCCTTTGCTTTTATGGGTTGATAATTCTAGAAACCACCACAACTGCTGGTGATCCATTCTCCCAAAGTCCCTCCATCTATGACTGGTTGGGGCTGCCCTGAGGCTAAAACTGCAGGCTCACATAGGGATGGGCTCTGTTCCCAGCATGCTGTGATGGACCCTTCCTGCCAGCCTGCCAGGCTGCCTTCAGCAGGAGATTTGTTTCTCTCTGTCACTTTGTGGGCTCTGTAGTTCTAAAGTTTGTTTACAGTCATATTTTATAGGTATTTGAGGTGGCTATGGGGGGAGCTCAGGGAGTTTTCCTGATTCTATGCCACCATCTTGGCTCTGCCCCCCCAATTAATTTCTCTAAGTATTGACTGATTTCAACACCTTTCTGTTCAAGGGACACTCAAAAATCTTCTTTAGCACCATAATTAGCATCAATCTGCAATGCTTAGTTTTCCTTATAGTCCAACTCTTACAGTCATATATTCAACAACAACAAAAAAATCCTGTAGCTTTGACTACATGGACCTTTGTTGGGAAGGTGATATTCCTGATTTTTAGTATACTGTCCAGATTTTCAATAGTTTTCCTTCCAAGGAGAAAGCATCTCTTAATTTCATTCCTGCAGTTGCCATCTGCAGTGATCTCTGAGCCTAAGAATATAAAATCTGACACTGCTTCCAATTCTTCTTCCTCTATTTGCCAGGAAGTGATGGGTCTAGTTGTCAAGACCTTAGTTTTTTGGATGTTAAGCTTCAAGCTAGCTTTTACACTTTCCTCTTTCACCCTTATCAAGAGGCTTCTTAATTCCTCTTTACTTTCTGCCATCAAAGTGGTATCATCTGCATATCTAAGATTATTGATATTTCTCCCAGAAACCTTAATTCCAACTTTTGATGCATCCAGCCTTTCATTTCACATGATGCACTCTGCAAATGAGTTAAATTAAGTGATGAGATATAGCCTTGTCATGCTCCTTTTCTAATCTTAAACCATTAGTTCTTCCATGTTTGGTTCTAACTGTTGCTTCTTTGCCCATATACAGGTTTCTCAGGAGACAAGTAAGATGATCTGGCATTCCCATCTTTTTGAGGGCTTGTCACATTTTGTAATGTAATTGGGAAATATTTAATAAAAAGCAAACAAGAATGCAATAAAATATCACATTTTAAACATTTGAACACTTTAAACATTAACATAAAATTTTAAAAGTAAGTCAAAATGCAGCCTGCAAGGATTCTTATGTACAGTTTAGTGACCCATTTATTTTTTATTTAATATTTTATTTTTCCACAATTATGTAAAAAAACATTTAACATTTGTTTTTAAAATTTTTGAGTTCCAAATTTTCTCCCTCCCTTTCTTCCCTTCCCCCTCACTGAAACAGCAAGCAACTTGATATAGGTTGTACATGTGCAGTCATGTTGTGAAAGGAATCATAGTCAAAAAAATAAAAATAAAAAATGTTTTTAAAAGTATGCTTCAATCTACCATCAGATTTCATCAGTTCTTTCTCTGGAGGTGGATAGCATTTTTCATCATAAGTCTTTTGGAATTGTCTTGGCACATTGTATTTCTTAGAATAGCTAAGTCATTCACAGTTGATTATCATAACAATATTGCTTTTACTGTGTACAATGTTCTGTTTCTGCTTATTGCACTTTGCATCAGTTTGTGTAATTTTTTCCAGGTTTTTTCTGAGAGCATCCTACTTTTCATTTCTTATAACACAAAAGTATTCCATCACAATCATATGCCACAATTTATTTAGCTGTTCCCCAATTGATGGGCATCCCCTCAATTTCCATTTCTCTGCCAACACTTAAAGAGCTGCTATAAATATTTGTGTACATATATGTCCTTTTCCTCTTTTTTATTTTCTTTTGATATAGACTTAGTAGTGGTATTGCTGTGGTTTTATAGCCCTTTGGACATAGTCCCACATGACTGTGTAGTGTCCTCATTTCTATTTGAGTTTGACATTATTGCCCTAGAAGTTATCTGATTACCTCATTTAATTTACTTCCATAATATAGTAAATTCTTCGCAAAGATGGGCTTAGATTTAAAAGCTTCTTAAGTGATTGATATCTTAAAAATATGACTTTTTAAAAAGTTTTAATTTAGCCCTAAACAATTTACTGGTTATCAGTTAAAGTGGAGCAAAACCCGGTTATGTCATTATCAGTAAAAGTAGTGGAAAAAAATAACATATACCAAACCAACTTGAAGGCAGAGTACCATAGTTGGTGATTTATGGGGGAAAATGAACATTGGATCCTGAATAAGCATACTTGGGATTTAAATCCTGATAGCCTGATACTGACTAGCTATGTGATGTTGTTACTGATATGTAAAATAGATATAGTAATCCTTTTACTATCTGCCTTGCATATACTTTTGGGTGAAAGTATTGTTTGAACCTTAAAGTATTGTAGCAATGTCAGTCTTATTAAGAGACTTTTAGTAGTAATGTAAAGAACCCAGGATTAATCAGAGGAAGTGAGTTCAAAACCAGTTTGTGTTATCTTGGGTCTTTCACTTCATTTCTACAAATCTCAGTTGTTTTACCAGTAGAATTATGGGGTTGAATTAAATGATCTCTATGGTCCTTTCCAGCTCCAAATCCTATGGTCCTGCTAACATCAGGTTTCTAGGTATCTGCATTAAAAGTCCTGGCTCTGATGTTTATTAGCTATATAACTTTGGGAAATAATGACCTCTGTGAAACTCAGTTTGTTCATTGTTAATTATATTTATACTATCTACCTCATGGGCATATAATAATACTAATAATAGCTATCACTTATAGAGTGCCTACTCTATGTCAGACACTATACTAATTGTGTTTCAGACATTATCTCATCTGATCTTCACAACAATCCTGGGAGGCAGGTGCTATTATTATCCCCATTTTACAGTTGAGGAAACTGAGGTAGGCAAAGGTTAATTAACTTACTTAGAGTTATTCATCCAATTTCTGAGCATAGATTTAAATTCAGATTTTCCTTACTCTGGACTGACTACTATAGCCACTGATACCACTCTTCTCCAGAAGTGATTTATTCACATTAAAGCCCCATAGAAATCCAATTCTTGGGGCGGGTAGGTGGCGCAGTGAATAGAGCACTGGCCTCAGACACTTAACACAAAAACTAGCAGTGTGACCTTGGGCAAGTCACTGAACCCCAATTGCCCTACCTTCCCCTCTCTAAAAAGAAAAAAAAATCTGATTCATCTCTAACTTCTCCTTCCTCCCTCTCTCTCTCTCCCTCTCTCCCTCGCTTCCTTCCCTCTTTCCTTTTCCCTTTTCTCTTTTTCCTTCCTTCCTTCCTTCCTTCCTTCCTTCCTTCCTTCCTTCCTTCCTTCCTTCCTTCCTTCCTTCCTTCCTTCCTTCCTTCCTTCCTCAAACTAATCAATTATTTAAATTCCTCACAAATTACCCTTGGGTACCCATTTATATCCAATACAACTGATTACCACACACATTAATTGCAGGAAATTTCTGAGGGAAAAACTTTGTGTCTTATATTTTAAGGACAACATTTTCCTACTGTACAATGATCTGGGGGCCCCAAATTCCAATTTCTTGGTAAACTGAGACTTCCACACAGGCACAGTCTAACTTACCACCATGATAGAAACAATCACATTGATATTGCTGCATCTCTGCTTTTTCATTGCCATGCCTTTATGTTCCCAGATGCCTTTGCTTTCATTCAATTTGCAGTTCATCTTCAGTCCCTTTTAAGTTACTGTAGGATTCTCTGGAAAGGCCCAGGATCATGAACATCTGAGAGTTTCCTCTCCCTGTCAGCAGTTTGTTGAAAATGACTTGTCAGGAAAAATGCAGGCCATCTGTCAATGTTGCTATTTGGTGGAGGTGATTGCTTGTGCTCCAGAGATTAGGACATTATGTCATCTGTACATAAATTATGTGCTCTCCTGTTATTTCAGTTTAGGAGTAAAGGAAGATGTCTTATGCTTCTTAATACACTCCAGATAATCTCTCTTTCTCTACAAGTTTTTCTGCCTCCAGCAAGGCGCCAAGCGTGCTCCCTGAGCCCCGTGATGGGTGCTTGTTTATTTTGGTTGTGATTCAGTCTTTAGATGTAGCACAGTTTTGTCATTCTGATCATCTCCTCTAGTACTTTGTACATCACAAGCATTTATTCTCCTCTGTAGTCTTCTTGCATGTTTCAAAGTCTACATCTCACTGTCCTGTGCTCTGTATGAGGCTCAGCCTGGAAGAACCATCAGACCCACAAATCTGTTATGATTTGGCTGAGCTGAAGCTTGTGCCTTCATGCAATCTATGAGAGCAGGATTTTCTAAGCAGACCAAGATTTACAACTCACGGATTTAGAGGTGGAGGGGTCCTTAGAGGTTATGGAGTCCAAACTTCTCTTTATAGAAACCAAGACAGAGACAGAAGGTGAGTGACTAGCTCACTTCACAAATATGGGAATTGAGGTTGGAGAAGAGGAGGTTATGCAGAGCAGTGGTGGGAGGGCCAGCTTTGGAGTCAGGAAGACTGGCTTTAAATTTTGTCTCCAATATACATTAGTGGTGTCACTGTGAGAGGACGGAAATAAACATTTTTTTTTAAACACCTGTGTAATGGAAATGCAGATTTGAAGATCTTCCCTGCCCCTAGGCCCTTTGAATGGCTTAAGTGACTCTGAGAACCTTCTTTAATTTGAAAATATACTCTGCCCCCTAATAGGCTGAATGTGGTCACATGGAGCCTGTGGTAGGAGGCTTGCTTTTCAGCAATGACCACACTTTGATGCTGTGTGATTGGGCAGTGGGTCAAGAGGGTAGTTACATTCTCTGAGCCAGGAGAAGGCTATATAAACCCTGATGGGAAGGCATTGTTTTGGGGCTCACTTTGAGAAGTGTTGTGTGATTTGAGCAGATGAGATTCTGGTAAGCTGTTGTTGAGAGCCCCCCGGCTTTGAAAACCCAGATGTTGATGCTTCCCTCTCTGGTAACTGTGATTTGGTATTGATGTAATGGTTGGACAGTTTGGAAGCATGTCTATTTGATCTGTCTGTATACTCTGAAGTTTGGGGTGCTGACCTTTTCCCCCTGAACTAGGTTTGTTTGATTAAAGTAAGCTTGTTAACCCATTTTGAGTTGCTTTCCTTTACAAAAAGCAGATCTAAGAACCTGTGTTGGCAGCCACTCTGGGGATGTTGGGGTGCTTGCTGCTACAACCTGTTATGTGCAAGGGACTGTGTGAAGTATGTTACAAACATTTTTGATTTTCACAGCAATCCTGGAAGATAGGAACTATTATTATTATTCCCATTTTTCATTTCTCCAACCTTCAGTTGAGGAAGGTAAGTCAAACAGAGGTTAAGTGACTTGTCCAGGATAACACAGCTAGCAAATGTTGGAGGCCACATTTGAACTCAGGGTTTTCTGACTCCAGTCCCAGCACTCTCTCCCTTGCACCACCTGCCTATTTACTACTATTTACTACCTGCCTGTTTGACCCTGGGGAATTCACTTAGCCTTTTAGTCCCCCTAGGCAACTCTCTTAAGAAGTAGCATGGTACTCATCATCAGGAACACCTGGGTTTGTATTTTTCTTCAGGCTCCTATGTGACTCTAGATAAGTTTCATAGCCTCCCTGGGCCTCGGTTACCTCATCTTTAAAATGAGGGGATTGGATTTGATGGCCTCTGACGTCCCTGGTAAGCAGTAGAATAAGGTTCTGAACCCATGTCCTCTGACTTAGAAATGAGAAAATCTTTCCACCCCGTCACTTACTCTCCAATGGATCTGTGATCTCACCAGTGTGTGTTTTCCAACAATGATACAAATTGAAACTCACCTGTGGTTACTCTTACTTTATAATCCTTGGCCCTGTTCTCTTAGAAATTGATTACAAGGGAGGTATGCCTGCATGCTGGGGACCTACTTCATTTTCTTTTGACATTGCAAGGATATCAGTGGAGCACATCGACTGTCTTTTAAGTTCTCTCTCTGTCAATGTGATGATATTGTCCTCTTTTGGCTGACTACTTGGTGGAGAATCCTTTGGTTATAACACATGTAAGTGTCTAAACACAATTCCAGGAGGAAACTTTACAAGAAAAAACTATTATTAGAATGCTGACCTGGATTTTAGTCCTGGATCTGGTGACTAAACTATTTATGTAACTTTAGACAAGGCACTAAGTCTTTCTAGACCCTGGGTTCCTAATGAATAAAATGGAATTATTATGGAGAAGTAATGAATTAGAATGTCTATAGGGTTATTTCTAGCTTTAAATTTCTGTGAACAAAATCATTTGCAGATAAATGCTGCTTATTCTGAAGTAGTCATGTATTCATTAAAGCAGGCCTGAGAGGACCTTTGCTTAAAAACATTTTTAGCAGCTTGACTTTGAGTTACTTGCTCTATGTGAAAAATATTAAATTATTTCTTTAAGCTTACTGAATATTTTGCCCTTTAAAAACATCAGTCTGGTTTCCTTCCCAGTTAGTACAAATTAGAGCTTCTATTATACTCATTAGTGGCGGCTAAGTGGCTCAGTGGATAGAACTCTGGGCCTGGAGTCAGGAAGACACTTTCAAATTCAGGCTTAGACTATTAGCTGTGTGACCCTGGGCAAGTCACTCAACTCAGTTTGTCTCAATTTCCTCATCTATTAAATGAGCTGGAGAAGGAAATGGCAAACCATTCTAGTATCTTTGCCAAAAACAAACAAACAAAAGCAGCCCAAATAAGGTCATGAAGATTTGGAACCCAGGCTCTGGCTTCCCCCACACCAGAAACAATTTTCCGCGTGAGAGATCCAAGAGGCAGCCAGGGACAGGGATCCTTCGATGCACTTTGGTGACCTCCCTCATGTACCCCCAGCAGGGCTGAAGAGCAAAGGGATCAGCAAGTCAGGCCCCAGTCATGTACTAGATATTTCACCTTCTGACCTGAAATGACTGAAGAACAACAATTTTATTTTTAAGTAAATGCTAATGATTAGAGATGTGACCAGAACACATTGAGTGCAAAGAATCCAGAATTCTTCTTCAAATTTCCTTCTCTCTGATACTTAGGAGAAATGTCATACCATCCATTAAATACCATTTTTGTTAACTAAATTATGACGGTGCCTATGTTTACAGGGAAGACAGAAGGTCGGGAAGATAGAGTTTAGTTGGGAAATTGGGAATATGTTTGTTTTCCATCTGTTTAGATAATGAGTTCTTAATCTTTTTTTTTTTTTTTGTCATGGACTCCTTTAGCAATCAGCCAAAGTCTATGGACACTTTCTCAAAATCATGTCTTTAAATGCAACAACTAAAATATACTACTAAGATTACAAAGGAAACCAATTATATTGAAATAAATATGCATTTATTCTCAAACAAATTCAAGGACCCTCTGAAATCTTAATTGGTTATCTGTGGACCCTGGCATGTATTCTTTGAAATAATGACACTGGCCTCTTGGTTGTTCTAGGAAGAAGATGCTCCATCTCTTTGCTCTAGGAATTCTCTCCAGATGTTTCCCATTTCTAAAATGCTCTCCCACATCTGTTTATCCTATTAAGCAACCTGGCTTCCTTTAAGTCCCAACTGAAACCTCACCTTCTGCAGGAAGCCTTCCCCTACCCCTTTTAATTTTAATGCCTTCCTTTGCTTGTTATTTCCTTTTAATCTTGTGTAGCTTCCTTTGTGTATATTTGTTTATATGTTATTTTGAATATTAGACTGCAAGCTCCTTGAAGGCAGGAACTGTCTTTTACCTCCTTTTGTGTTCTCAGGACTCAGCACAGTTCCTAGAACCTAGTAGGCACCTAGTAAATGTTGATTATTTTATTTCAGTGAGAGCATGGTAAATATTTGCTTCTGACTTATTTGAAATCTATATAGCCTTCTGTTAATCACTTTATATCTTCCCAATATTTTAACTAATTAATTTAACTTGAAATCTTTGTTCTTAATTTTTTTTGGTTTTTATTAATTTGTTCATTTACTTTTAGTTTATAAGATTCAGTTCCACAGTTCTTTGAGTTTCGAATTTTCTTCCCCTCTCCCCCTCCCCCACCCATGGAGGCATACAATCAAGTGTGGGATCTGCAGATACTTTCACATTAGACATTAGTCAGGTTATAAAGAAGGCTTGTATCAGATGGAATGAACAATGGGAAAGAGGAAACAAAACCAAACAAGGAAAAGAAAGAGAGCAGGTAATTCGCTTCAATTTGCATTCAAGCTCTGTTCTTTCTAGTTCTTTCTCTGAATATATACTTCTCTCTCCATCATGCATCTTTTGGAGTTGAATTATAGCCCTGCATTGTTGAGAAGAGTCCATTCTATCAAAGTTGGTCATCACATATATGTTGTGTCTGTAAATATGTATAAATTTCTCCAGGTTCTGCTCTTCTCCCTCATCGTCAGTTCATATAAGCCTCTGCAGGTAAATATGAAGTCCATCTGCTCCTCATTTCTTATGGCGCAATAGTATTCCATTACATTCATATACCACAACTTGTTTAACCATTCCTCAGTTGATGGGCATCCCCTTAATTTCCAATTCTTTTCCACCACAAAAAGAGTTGCTATAAATATTTTTGTACATATGGGTCTTCCTCACACTTTTATGATCTCTTTGGGATACAACACTAGAAGTGGTATTGCTGGGTCAAAGGATATGAAATTACTTATAGCCCTTTGGGCATAGTTCCAGATTGCTCTCCAGAATGGTAGATTCACAACTCCACTAGCAATGCATTAATGTTCCGATTTTTCCACATCCTCTCCAGCATTTATCATTTTCCTATTTTGTCATCTTAGCCAATCTGACTGGTGAGATGTGGTATCTCAGAGTTGTTTTGATTTGCAATTCTCTAATCAATAGTGATTTAGAGCATTTCTTCATATGCTTATAGATATTTTAATTCCTTTCTCTGAAAACTGCCTGTTCACATCCTTTGACCATTTATCAATTGGGGAATGACTTGTATTCTTATAGATTTGACTCAATTCTCTGTATATTTTAGAAATGAGGCCTTTATCAGAGACATTGGTTGTAAAAATTCTTTCCCAATTTTCCACTTCTCTCTTAATCTTGGTTACGTTGGCTTTGTTTGTACAGAAGCTTTTCAATTTCATGTAATCAAAATTATATATTTTGCATTTTATAATGCTCTCTAATTCTTGTTTATTCATGAAGTCTTTCCCTCTCCATAGATTTGACAGGTAAACTATTCCTTGCTTTCCCAGATTGCTTACAGTATCATCCTTTATACCTAGATCATGTACCCATTAATTTTGATATATGGTGTTAGATAATGGTCTATGTCCAGTTTCTGCCATACTATATTCCAGTTTTCCCAGCAGTTTTTGTCCAACAGTGAGTTCTTATCCCAAAAACTAGTGTCTTTGGGTTTATCAAAGAGTAGATTATTATAGTCATTGACTGCTGAGTCTTGTGTACCTAATCGATACCATTGATCCACTTCTCTATTCCTCAGCTGGTACCAAGTAGTTTTGATGACTGATGCTTTATAATACAGATTAAAATCTGGTATAGCTAGGCCACCTTCCCTAGCATTTCTTTTCATTAATTCCCTTGATATTCTGGACCTTTTTTCTTCCAAATGAATTTTGTTACTATTTTTTCTAGTTCTATAAAGTAATTTTTTGGTAAATTGATTGGTATGGCACTAAATAAGTAATTTAATTTAGGTAAAATTGTCATTTTTATTATATTAGTTTGACCCAGCCATGAGCAATTGATGTTTTTCCAATTGGTTAGATCTGACTTTATTTGTGTGAAAAGTGTTTTGTAGTTATGTTCATATAGGTCCTGGGTTTGTTTTGGCAGGTAGATCCTATAATGTCTACATTTTATAATGTCTACAGTAACATTAAATGGGATTTCTCTTTCCATCTCTTGTTGTTGGATTTCATTAGAAATATACAGGAATGCTGAGGATTTATGTGGGTTGATTTTATATCCTGCAACTTTGCCAAATTTATTTATTGTCTCAAGTAGTTTTTTACTTGATTCTCTAGGATTCTCTAAGTATATCATCATATCATCTGCAAAGAGTGATAGCTTGGTCACTTCTTTGCCTAATTTGATTCCTTTGATTTCTTTTTCTTCTCTAATTGCTACTGCTAACATTTCTAGTACCAGATTGAATAAGAGGGGTGAAAGTGGGCATCCTTGTTTCACCCCTGATCTTATTGGAAATGCTTCTCGATTATCTCCATTACATATAATACTTGCTGATGGCTTTAAATGGATGCTACTTATTATTTTAAGGAAGGTTCCATTTATTCCTATACTTTCTAGTGTTTTTAATAGGAATGGATGTTGTACTTTGTCAAAAGTCTTTTCTGCATCTATTGAGATAATTATGTGGTTTCTGCTAATTTTATTCTTGATACTTTAATTCTTAAAAAATATTATGCCTAGTATTTTTTATATAACATTCATTTTTAATACAACTTTCTTCTCTACATGTTATAAATCCTACAAAAAAGATTACTCAAATGCTGAGAAATGGATGCTTGATCTCATTGATTTGGGAATTCTCTCCAGTGATTCAGATTATATCATCTGTTCTGCCTATCCTATGCTTGTCTTATCTTTCTCCTCCTCAAAGTTCTGTGCAGCTGGTCTACTCAACATACTAGAAGCTTTCTTTACTTTCTCCTGACATCATAAGTGTACCATTGGAACACTTTGACCATTCCCTTATTATGTCTTGCTCTTATTATGTCTTTTCTTTCTATCATACAATTCCTTGATAATGTCTTTTTCTCATGTTCTAAGTTGCTCATCATTCATAAATTATAATCTGATCATACCTTCCATGTGCTTTTCCATTCCTTCTGTATGGTATTCATCTTTGTTTCTTAAGAAGCAGTGGTATTAGAAGTCTCACAGCAACATTAGTATAATGTTACAACAAAAAATATGACTTTGTACAATTATAGGAAGCTTAGGGTCTGTAAAAGTGCTTTACAATTTTCTAAAAATAATCTGTCTCACTCTCCTTCATTATTTAAACTCTAGGCCCAGTTCATGGTCCATCTGTATTATTTGTCCCAAATATACTTCCATTCATATACATGTTAAAATTTGGATATTAGATATTGGTCATTTATTTGGTCTTTCCTTCTGGATGGATAAACCTAATTCATTTGAGTAATTACAACTTTTTCAACTGAACATTTAAAAAGACAAAAAAAAAGAGTTTCACAAAACCAACCAGTACAACAGCCATGTATGACGATATATGTAATATTCTATAGCTATGGTCTCCGAGTTCTTCAGCAAAAGGGGGGAAACACACTGTCTCAACTCTTCTGGGCCAAACTTTGTTGTTATACTTACAGAGTATTTTGTTTTATTGTTCTTTTCATTTACATCATTTTAATCATGTATAGTTTCCCTAATTCTGCTTACTTAACTTTCTATCAGCTCATATTTCTCTAAATTCTTTACATTCTTTTTCTTATGACACACTAATAATCTATTACATTCATATTCTACAATTGGTTAGCCATTTTCAATCACTAGATAATGACTTTTCACTTCTTTATTATAACAAAATATCACATTAATATTTTAATATTTATTATTTTAATATTTAATATAATATATTTAACATATTTCTCTGTTTTTGAATTCCTTGGAAGCTATATCTAGCAGAAGGATTTCTGGAACAAAGGACATGGACATTTTAGTCATTTTTAAAGCATAATTCTAAATCTACAGTTCTGAACTCTTAAAGTAACTGCTCTTGAATAGGACCTGTAGGATAGAAAGAATTGATGTAGCTTCTAGAGGTTTCTGAAATAGACATTGAGAAGAGTTTAGATCCTTGATGAGTCTGGCTTCAATAACATAAAACAAACACATTAAGCTGTACTAGAAATTTGTCTGTTTAGGAAAAGCCTGGGAGAGTGAGTATATGTGGATATTTCTTACCAGGACTGAGTAAACTACAGGTGTTTATCATTTCATTCCATGAAATTGTGGGGGGGGGGGGTGTAGGGTGTGTTCAGGGAAAACTAGTACCACTCTGGTATGAGGGCTGTCCAGCCCTTTTTTTGGGTTGTTTTCCACCTTTGGTGTCCACCTGATCCACCTATCCTACCTGTGGTTCTAAGAAGCTGGAGCATACACAATGGCCATACTCTAGTAAACCATTTTAACAGATAGGCTAAATCAAGTTGAAGGTAACCAAGAGGACTCAAACCCAACATGGAGTTGGGGGGTGTCTACCCCAAGCCTGTGAAGATTTCCTCTGGTGGAATGGACAGATGAGAAGAACTTCTACCAACTGCCATGAAGGCAACTAGGTGCCATGGAGTGCATAGAGCTTGGTAAGATAACAAAGATGTCAAAGTCATCTACTGCATCCTGAGCCATCACCAGCCATCTTGACTCTGCCCTGCCAATGGACTGTGATGACTCAGGGGGAGAGAGCGAGGCCAATGACTGTGCAAATCTGCCTCAAATCCAACTTACACATGGATAAAAAGTCATCACCCAAACCATTTTACCATTTGTACCTATCTTGAAGTCCTGTGGTGAGAGGCAAGTGATGAAGCAACAGGTGTGGATACACTAGGAGCTGAAGTCACAATCTTATACACAGGGAGCCCAGGCCATAGGGTCATTTTCTCACTGGAAACAGCGGTGGGATTCAGCAACCCCCTGAGCAGCTTTTTAAGCATTACACTGCTCACCTCCTGGTGTGAGGAAGGGGCTAGAAAACGTGCCATAAAAGTTTTCTGCTTACCCAACACTGGCTTTATTACCTCAGCATATGGGGATCCCACCCTGTGGCTGAAACAAACAAAAAAATGTACAAAAACTTCTGGAAAGGTGATTCCACGCATCATTGGCACATAGAATGTGCACATTCTTACAGGTGACACAAAATCCAGAAGACTTGAAAGATGAACAGCTCTTGTTGCAAGAGAGCTCAACAGGTATCACATTCAAAGGCTGGAAAATGAAGGCCAGCTTACCAAACTTGGAACTGGATACATGTTTTATTGGAATGCCTTGAGTGAAGGAGAATGCCTTGAAGCTGGCATAGGTCTTGCAATCAAAACTAATCTAGGCAACAAGCTTGTATGTCTTCTAAGAAGAATGAATGACAGGCTCATGACAATATGATTGCCAAAGAAAATGCCACATTACCATCAATGCCTATGATCCCACCATGATGAACCTTGATGAGGTCAAAGAAAATTTTTATGAAACCTGGAGACCCTCATCATCAATGTGCCAAAAGAGGGCAAGTTTATACTTCTGGGTGATTTTAATGCTAGAATAGGTTCAGACTACCAGACATGGCAGAGTCCTTGGGAGGAATGGAGCTGGAAACAGCAACAGCAATGGTCACTTACTACTGTAGACTTGTGTATCTGATGACTTTCTCATCACCGACACTGTCTTCCATTTACCTAAATGCAATAAAACTTCCTGGATGCACCCTTCCGGAAAACATTGGCATTTAATAGACTGTGTGACTATAAAGAGAAGAGACAGAATATAAGAGTGATGAAGGCAATATACGATGCAGAGAGCTGGACTGATCAAAGACTTATTCTCTCCAAGCTAAATATTCACATTCAACAAAAGTGACTGTGCCAAAGAAAAATGACTACCAGAAGATACAATGTCAAAAGATTAGAGGGCTCCTCTGAGTGGGAACAATTTGTTGCTAATTTGGAGGGAAAGTTGAGCCCTCACAGTTGGCAACAGTGATGCAGAAAAGGATCGGGCAACTTTCAGAGATTTGGTGTGCAATACTGCACTTGTTCATCTGGGTCAGAACACTTGTAAACATTAAGATTAGTTTGACAAAAATGATGGGGGAAATTAAAAAACTGCTAAATGGAAAAGATCTCCACAATGTTTACCTGTGTTTATTCTCTAGGAGTTCAACTATGCCTCCCTCATTCATCTCTATAAAGGCAAAAGAAATAGATTGTCCTGTGACAACCATGGGGCATGGGAAGGGGTGCTCTTTCTTAGTTACTGCCTGCAAGATTCCTACCAGAGTCGTCCTTGATAGGCTGATTCTTCACCTAGAAGATGATCATCTACCTTAGAACCAGTGTGCTTCAAAAAGGGCTGAGGAAAGGTTGACATGTTGTTTACTGCCTAACAACTCCAGGACAAATGCCAAGAGCAGAATAAATGTCTGTACATAATGTTTGTAGATTTGACCAACACCTTTTTTTTTACTGTAGTCATGAGGATGGAAAATTATGTCAAAATTTGGTTCCCTGGAGAACTTTATCACTATTATATTTCAGTTCCTTGATGGCATGCTTGCCCAGGTTCTGGATAATGTGCAATGCTCTTGTGCTTTCCCAGTCACCAGTGGAGTGAAACAAGGCTGTGTTCTTGCTCCAAGGCTTTGTAGCATAATATTTTCAGTCATGTTGTCAAATATCTTCAATGAGGATGAACATGGCCTCAAGGTCAGCTACCACACTGATGGTAAATTCTTCAACTTGAAAAGACTACAAGTCAAGACTAAAGTAGAGGGAGAGTTGGTGCATAATTTTCTGATGATTGTGCACTCAGTGCAGCCTCTGAAGCTGAGATGCAAAAAAGCATGGATCAATTCTCTGCTGTTTGTGTTAATTTTAGCCTAGAGATTAATACCAAGAGCACAGGTGCTCCATCAGTCAGCACCATACAATCTGTATGTGAAACCATACATTACAGCAAATGGAGATGTTTTGAATACTGTGGCTAAGTTCACTTACCTTGGCAGTATATTTTCCACGGATGTACACATTGATAATTGGTTGACACATCAATTTCCAGGGCTACCTCATTGTTTGGGAGGCTCCAAAGGAAAGTGTGGAAGAGAAAAGGTATTATATTGACGACCAAACTGAAGGTCTACAGAGCTGTTGCGCTGACCTCATTTGTTGTACGCCTGTGAAACTTGGACAGTCTATCAGTGCCATGCCAGGAATCTAAATTGCTTCCATTTGCATTGTCTTAGGAAGATTCTGAAGATCACCTGGCAGGAGAAGGTACCAGACATTGAGGTCCTTTCTCAAACTAAACTGCCAAGCATTCAAACTCTACTGCACAGAGTGCAGATCTAACAGGCTGGCCACATTCAAATTCCAAATGTTTGCTAGACTGTTTTATGGAGAACTTGCATAAGGCGAACACTCACATAGAGCTTAGAAAAAGCAAAATACAGACTTTCTCAAGGTCTCTCTTAAGAACTTTGGACTTGATTGCATGACATGGGAGACCTTGGCATAGGACTGTCCAGCATGGTGTGCCCTCATCAAAGAAGGTGCTATGCTCTATAAGCAAAACAGAACTGATGTAGCTCAAAATATGAGATGCAAAAATTTAGAGAACCTACCCTGGATTTTCCCCTGGACTATTTGCTTCCGACCTATGGTAAAGCATTCTAGGCCAGTGTTGGTCTGATGAGCCACAGTTGGACACACTGTAACTTGACTCATTTTGGTCCTCTTCAGAAATGAAGGACAACAACCAACCAACCATGAAATGGGAGTCAAAGTATCTTCTTGTTTCATCTTTATGACTCTCCTATCATCAAATTATTGTTTTTTAATGGAAAGTATGTTGGACATGGAGTCAGATGATTTGAATTCAAATTCCAGCTTTGACACTAATTTACCTTGGTAAAATCACTTAAACTCTCTGACCCTCATTTTCCTCATCTGTAAAACAAAGATACCTACCTTGCAAGATTATTGTGAGAGAAATACTTTGTAAATCTTAGAGTTAACTAAATGTGCCATTGCTATTGGCTCACTTGATTTAACCTTGCATTTCTTCTATTCATGCCCCTGGAGCACATATATTAAACACAATGTAGTAGGAAATAAGAATATCATCAGGGCACAACTTTTCAAAGTAGGCAGTATGTCACTATGTTTGCTAGCTTGGTCAGGAGTCAGCTCTGGGTTCAAGTTAAAGTGAAACAAACAAAGCTGATTTATGATATTAAATTCAATAATGTCAATTCAAAGGAAAGCTTCAGTATCCCTTTCAATATTGTCATTGGCCATCTGTGTTGGGTAAGAGCCATGCAGATAGTCCTAATAGAAGAAATAATCTAGTTTATAATCATTGGATACCAGACCTGGAAGGGGCCTTCTTGTTATCTTAGCAGTAAATGTGTTTATGAAAAAAATTAAAATTTCCAAGCAACACCCTGCACTTATTGGAAAAGTTCAAAAGATAGAGGAAATAAAAGTTGACTGCATTTGTTGGATAACAAAGACAGGCCCACAATAATTTAATGCATTTCTGCTAGTGCTGTGAATATATCTGGAAATGTGTCCTGCATTTTCATTACCTAGATCAAAGCTATCTATTGTCAGTGAATGAAATAAAAGGAATGTTTGAATTTTAAAGAATAAAGGCAGTAAAGTAACTGACAGGATGATGAAATGAGAATGATCTGCTTTTCTGAGATCTTAATTATGTATATGTATATGTATATGTGTATGTATATGTATATGTGTATGTATATGTATATGTGTATGTATATATATACACATCCTGTCTATCAATCAAAAATAACTGCATCAATTGAAATGGCATTTTCAAATTTTTTCTTTATTATTGTTTAGAAAATCCACTGGGCAAGGGCAGACCCCCTACGGATCAGAGGGTAATGGATGACATCTTACTCTAAGGTTCTTAGAATGCAAGGATGGAAACAAAAACTGGAAAGGGCTTTTCTTGATTTCCTAGATATGTCACCAATACTTCTGACCTTCCCTACCCTACTTCAGAGTGCCATTCCTTTCACGCCAAGTATTAATTTCTCTTGAAGTTCCCTATCAAAATTCAAATGAAAATTCATCCCCAACAAAGCAACACTGAATTCTTTCCTAAATCATTAATACTTTAGCATGCATCAATTTATCAATGGTTTTCCCCAATAGTGTAGCTAACCGTAAGGGAGAAAGGAACACAAAACAAGTCAGTTTCAAGGCAGGACCACAGAGAAACCCATGGGTTAGGGAGGGAAACACTAGATGAGGCACCACGATGTAAAACTCTGGGGAGTCCAGGGGCTGAAAGACCCTGGGTTCCCTGGAGAGGGTTTATCAAGACAGGGGAGGAGGCCACTGAAAGAAGAAGTAGAAAAAGAATTGAAGATCTACTTACTTCACCTTTATGTAACAGCCATGGTGGGATACTAAGCTGAGGTCATCTGATTTAAGTATGAACTAGGAAATGGTCACATACTTTACAACAGGTGATAGATACACAGAAGGGTTTCTGCAACCAAAGACCCAGACATGAGTTACAGGCTAACATCTCATTTGCCTATGATAGTGGAGAAATAAAAGGCTTATTGTGAGGTTCATATATGCAAAAAGCCCTTTTCACAAGCAGATTTTAACTTTTTCTTGTTTTGGGGTACACCTTATTGATCTCAAATTGAAGGAAATATTTAGAAAAATAACAAAGCAATAAAAAACCCTCCTACACAGTTTAGGAGCTTCCTTGGGAGAAATACAAAATAGAGGTCATTATTAATAATCATTGCATGACTTGGGACTATGGTTCAGACCCTCATTTCTCATTAGATATGTATATACAAAATGGATTGATAGGATAATAAACTTCCTACACTGTCTTTTCCAAGCAATTTAGTCAGCATCTTCTAATTACTATGCTATAATATAAAAATGTGTTTATGAAAGTAAAACTGACCATTTAAAAATCCGTCATTTAATTTAATTTTTCTAAAATATAACACTTGAGAAAATTATGTTAATGAATTTTAGTACAATCATCAACACCAGGAGTCTTTCCAGTGTACTTTTTGTTGGACATAAAAGTCAGCAAGTCTGAACACTGAACAAACAAATGATGTCAAGGTCAGAATTAAGGACCCGTAGCCCTGTTCTGTGTAGATTCCCTGTCAATCAGATCTTCTGTTTGATCCAGTCACCTGGAGCAGTTAGATCACTTCTTGTCTCTGATCCTTAAATGACTACTCTGAGCTTTTGGGTTCAGCTCTCTGTTTCCAAATATGTTGATATTCAGGCCAGAACCTCCTTCCTGTCAATGACTTCTTCCAGCTTTGACCTTGAATTTGGCTTATTCCCTTTGGACTTTTGGGAATGTGGCCACTAAGCAATTACAGCCTCCTCAATTTTTCCAGGTGACTGTTCCAAACTTTGTGACTCATGGGGATAGCTTTGAATTCTTTTTTAATAAGACAATTGCTTGGCCCCATTCTTCTTTGCCCTTAGGCCAAAAGATGATAACTTACTTTGTAGGGTTGTGTGTTATACTTTCTTCACAGAACTTTAGAAGTTTTTAATGATCCCAAATAAAGATTGTGATTTCCATATTTCAGATCCATGGTTTTCAAAGTCTCACAAAGAATCCTTGGGGAAAAAGCATGTGTACCAGTTATTATCATGGACATTAAGGAGTTAAATTACTGGAAAACTTTTCTTTCCATTCATCCCTCAGTTACTCTCCAAAAGTTGACTCTGCCAAGTCAACTTGCTGCCCAGGAGAATGGTATCAAAGGAAAACTCCAGCTTGGTTCTTTTGATTTTAGTTTCTACTCAGAATGACCAAGACATTCCAGAATGGTTAAAAACTAAGAAAAAATCACCTTTCCACTAAAAGTGTAATGTTGACACAGAAGATCTTTTAAGAAAAAATGTGTTCCTTTTCTTGTGGAATTTCTTGTGCTAGTTCCACCCACCTCTCTATGGATTCCAGTTTGGCTGGAACTTGATCTTTATTTTGGACTGGATCAAAGATTATGAATGCATAGATTTTATAGCTGGAAGGGATTTTCCAGAGACCATCTCACTCATCATTTCACAGATAAGGTAAATGAGTCCCAAAGGAACACATTTAAGGTCATGCAGATGATAAGCGGCAGACTACAAATCTGAACCCAAGTCTTTGGACTTTGCCCTGAGATACTGAAGTTTTTTTGGTAAGCTTTCTCCTTATCTTGCTCCAAAGGCCCCAAGCAGGGCTTCATGCTATTTCCACAGAAGCAGCTGGGTAGCACAATGGAGAGAGAGCACTGGACTTGGAGTCAGAAAAAAACCTGAGCTCAAACCTCACCTCAGAAATTTACTAGTTGTGTGACCCTGATCAAGTCATTGAACTTCTGCCTGTCTCAGTTTCTCATTGCTTTTCAAAGTTCATGAGATGATAGCCATCTCCAAAACTCTGCTTAAAACAGGAAAAAATGAGGCAGCTAGGTGCCACAGTGAACAGAACACTGGTCCTGGAGTCAGGAGGACCTGTGTTCAAATCTGGCCTCAGATACTTAACACTTACTAACCCTGTGACCTTGGGCAAGTCACATAACCACAATTGTCCTGCCTCCCCCCATCCAAAAAGCAAAACAAACAAACAAAAAAAAAGAAAAAAAGGCAAAACTATGACAAGAATCAAAGAACAGAGAATCATATTCACTCTTTGACCAAAAATGGGGAGGGTTTGAGGCCTCTCCCAATTTAGAAGTTTATAGCAAGTTTCTCTCATTATAAAGCAGTCAGGCAAGAAAAGCTAGCAAGATATTTTACTGGATTTATTTCAGATCCAAGCTTGATCCCTTCTTTTTTTTTAATTTTAATTTTTTAAAAGCAATTGGGGTTAAGTAATTTGTTCAAGGTTACACAGATAGTTATTTTATGTGTGGGTGCTAATTTTCTGAGGCTGGAAATGATACCGGGTCCTCCCGACTCTGGGGCCGATGCTCTTACTCACTGCACCACCTAGCCCCCACCCCCCCCACCCCAATCCCTTCCTTCTTAACAAAAGATATCAAATATCTACTATTATGAGAATACCAGTGATCTTTCTGAATGTCAGCCAGTTTCAAGCTTGTAAACTTTATACAAAACACTCACAGCTTGCATCACCAAAAAACAAACAAACCATAAAACACAAAATATGTTGGATAAGGAGCAAAAAGGGAGTGCCAAAATGTCCCAGGAGTATGAAAAACAGTTTACTATCAATTTAGTAATTATCATGGACCTGTGAAAGATCATATGAAAGATCTATAACATTTTCTTTTTTAAAATTTAAAAAAACTATGTATTTTTTAGTTTCCAATATTGACTTTTATAAGATTTTGAGTTCTAAACCCCCCCTCATCCTCTACTCCTGCCTCCCCAAGACAGCTTGCAATCTGATATAAGATCTTTATGTATGATCATATTAAACATATTTCCACATCAGACATATTGTGAAGAAGAATCAGAACAAAAGAAAAAAAAAAGCAAGTAAAAAACAAAAACAAAAAAAAAGAAAAAATAGTATGCCTCAATTTGTATTCAGACTCCATAGTTCTTTCTCTGGATGTGGATAGCATTTTCGATCATGAGTCTTTTGGAATTGTCTTAGATCACTACATTGCTCTTAAGGACTAAGTCTAACAAAGCTGGTTATCACACAATGTTGCTGTTAACTTTGTACAATTTTTCTCCTGGTTCTGCTCATTTCACTCTGCATCAGTTCATGCAAGCCTTCCCAGGTTTTTCTGAAATCTGCCTGCTCAGCATTTCTTAGATCCATAACAGTTTCAAGGAGGGTGTAGGACATTCCCTCCTATTATATTAACAGTAGTAACAGCTAGCATTTATATAGAGATCTGGCATTTTTGTCTGACTGTCCCCTATGCCTGGAATGCCCTCTCCTCACTTTTGTTTCCTTGTTTTACTGGCTTCCTTAAAGTCCCACCTTCTGCAGGAAGCCTTTCCCAATTCTCCTTAATTCTGGTGCCTTCACTTTGTCAACTATCTTCAACTTGTTCTACATAAAGCTTTTTTTGTACCTAGCTGTTTATGTGTTATCGCTTCCATTAGACAGTGGGGTTCTTGAGAGTAGAAAATGTCTTTGGCCTTTGATTGTATCCACATCACTTAGCACAGCACTTGGCATATAGGAGTTTGTTAATAAATATTTATTGACTGACTGGCAGTTATGGGGGGGGGGATGAGATGGTAGTGGTGACAGTGATGACAAAGAAAAATTTAAAAATAATGAAATATTTTTAAAATATAGAGAAGAGAGCAGAAAGAAGATTAGATAGAAACAGAGGAGTAGAATCATGCTGGAACTACTGGGTGAAATTCCATTATATACTTTTAAAAATCACATTTTACAAGATTTACAGTTCCATATGCAATACTCTTTCTGTTCTTTGTATATGAAAATAGTTGTTTATTAAGGTTTGACAAGTTCATAATAACAATAAAAAATACCTTAGTCTCCTTCAGGGAATACACTTCTACCTGACATAGAGTTATCAAGGAGAAAGCTGTGATAGAAGCTTTTAAGGGATTTTCTAGCATCCTGAAATCAAAGCTTAATTGGTAAAACATGTTCCCTATTGGGTATCATCTTCTATTTTAGAAAAGAACCAAAATGATATGACAATGTTGGGGTCAAGGTACAGTGTGTCAGAATGTGGCTGATCAAACCAATATGAGTTTGGGAGGCTCTACCATGGGTGGGGCACAAATAGTCCATAGAACATTTGGAGTGGGGATGGCTCTAAATTTGCACATCTCATATTTCTTTTGATTTACTGCAATTCTGCTTTGCTCATAGAACATAGCACCTTCTTTGATGTGGGCATGACATTTTGGACAGTCCTAAGCCAGTGTCTCTCATGTCTCACAATTGAGTCCAAAGTTGTTCAGAGAGACCTTGAGTTCCCTGTTACTGTTAAGGGAACTACCATTATTTTCCTCCAGTTTTGCAACCTCAGTGTCCTACTCAATTCTTCACTCCCACTCACTCCACATACTCAATCAGTTGCTAAACCTCAAATTTCTATCTACAACATCTCTCATATAGTCATCTTTTCTCTTCTTTCATAGCTGCTGCCCAAGTTCAAGATGTTATTACTTCTCTCCTACGTTATTACAATAGTCTTTTAATCACATCTCCCTGCTTCAAGTGTCTACTAACTCTAACCTGAGCTTTATTTATACTATACAATGTGGTCAACCTGATTTTTCCTAGAATACTTCTGACCTTGTTACTTCTCTACTCCAAAGCACACCAGTGGCTCCTTATTACAATACTCAAGAATCAAGTATAGAGTCTTTGGTGTTTAAACTCTTTACAGCATAGCCTTATTCTATTTCTCCAGTCTTCTTACCCAGTACTCCCCCTTATACTGTTCAACAGTTCAAAATTAAAGTAGTTGCTATGAGCAATTTCTGCACCAAGTTTACCTCTGAATTAAGCAAAAACCTTTGCAAGAGTGGAAATTTTCAGTTGATGAGCCTGGCTTCAGCCACACTGTCAGTTTGCTATTGCTCAGATATGACATTCTGTCTCTCATCTCTGGTCCTTTATGTTGGCTTGTCTTCCATACTTGGATTGCTCCCTCCTCACTCAGCCTCTTGGAATTTCTGTTTTCCTTCAAGACTCAACTCAAGCATTTCTTTATATATAAGACTTTTGCTCATCTCTCCAGATGCTAATACTTTGACTTCTATGTTATCTTCTCTTTCCTTTATATATGTTTTGTAGATAGTCATATATACATGGAATTTAAGCTCCTTGAGGTCAAGAACTATTTCATTTTTGTCTTCCTATCTTCAGTGCTAAGCATAGTGTCTAGAAGGTATTTTATAAATGCTCAGTTGATTGAAGCATTTTAAACAATTGGCAGCTCCATGATATAAGTTTTTGGAATTCTGCAATGAATTATAATAGATTAGAAAATTGTCCTAACAAAACTTAAATGATGTTAATGAAGCATAGGGCACAAAATTCTAGAGCAGGTATAAAAAGATTAATATTTTCATGTAAAAAGAAAGAAGAGAATAGATAGAATAGACAGACATTTTTTAATATATTTTCTTAAATTTTAGGTTTAAAAAATTTTTTTAATTGTATTATTTTGAATTTTTATTTATGTTGTTACAGTCATTATATATATTGTTTCTTATTTCTGCTTATTCCACTTGGCAGCAGTTCAAGTATTTTTTAAAAATTTTTTTCCCAAATGCTTTATTAACTTCTGGTTTACATTATTCATTTCCACTAGATTTTTAATTACAATTTCCCCCCCACCCCATTTTCCCCCTACCCACCACCCCAGAATAAAAGTCCTACCAGATATCCACTCCTCCAATGTGCTCTCTCCCATATCTTCTCCCATACCCCCTTCAACTTTTCCAGTAGGGCATGGCCCTATACCTATATATGCCCCAATGCCTATATATCTTATTTTCAAATTACATGTAAAATAGTATAATTATAGTATTTATATATTTTTTTAAACATTTGAATTTAAAACTTTGAATTCCAGATTCATTTCCTTCCTCCCTTGTCATCCACCTTTACTGTGGAGATAAGTAATTCAGTATATGTTGTACATATGTACCTATGAAAAACATTACCATAGTAGATATATTGTAAAAGACTGACTATATTTCCCTCCCTCCTATCCCACCTCCCACTCATTCCACTCTCTACTTTGATCCTGTCCCCTTTCAAAAGTGGGTGCTTCCAACTTCCCTCCCCCCTAGGCTGCCTTCCCTTCCATCATCCCCACTCTCATCCCCTTCCCCTCTACTCTCCTGTAGGGTGAGATATCCTATTTAGTATATATGTCATTCTCCCCCTGAGCCACATTCAATGAGAATAATGTTTTGCCTTTTTGCCTTTCTGTTCTTCCCGGCCATTGCAACCATTTTCCCTTGCCTCTTCTATATGAGATAGTTTACCCCATTCTATCTTTCCTCATCTCCTCCCACCACATTCCTCTCTCACCTCTCAATTTCACCCTTTAAGCATCATCCCTTTCTATTAAAATGGTCCTGTGCCCTCTATCTATGTATACCCGTAAACATATATACACTATTCACATATGTATTCATATGCCCATATACCCTTCTTCAACTATTTTCATACTGAGAAAAGTTTCATATGTTACAATTATTATTTTTCCATGTAGGAATGTAAATAGTTCAACTTTGATAAGTTCCTTATGATTTCTTTACCCTGTTTACCTTCTCAAGCTTTTCTTGCTTCTTGTATCTGAATGTCAGATTCTCTATTCAACTCAGGTTTTTTCATCAAGAATACTTGAAAATCCTCTATTCCATTGAATGACCATATTTCCCCCTAAAACATGATACTCAGTTTTGCTGGGTAGGTGATTCTTGGTTTTTAATCCCAGTTCCTTGGCCCTCCAGAATATCATATTCCATACCCTTCAATCCCTCAGTGTAGAAGCTGCCAGGTCCTGCACTATCCTGATTGTGTTTTCACAATATTGAAATTGTTTCTTCCTGGATGCTCATAATATTCTCTCCTTGATCTGGGAATTTTGGAACCTGGCTATAATATTCCTAGGAGTTTTCCTTTTGGGATCTTTTTTCAGGAGGTGATTTGTGGATTCTTTCAACCTCTATTTTACCCTCTGGTTCTAAAACATCAGGACAGTTTTCCCTGAGAATTTCTTGGAGGATGATTTCTAGGTTCTTTCTTTAATCATGATTTTCAGGTAGTTCAATAATTTTTAAATTATCCCTCCTGGATCTATTTTCCAGGTCAGTGGTTTTTCCCATGAAACATTTCACATTGCTTTCTATTCTTTCATTTGTTTGGATCTATTTAACAACATCTTGATTTCTCATAAAGTCACTAGCTTCCATTTGCTCCAATCTAATTCTTTTTTTTATTTTTTTATTTTTTTAACTTTAAACAAATGCTTTATTAACTTCTGTTTTACATCATTCATTTCCGCCAGATTTTGAGTTACAATCATTTCCCCCCCATTATTCCCCTACCCAACCTCCCAGAGTAGTAGTCCCACAAGATATCGCTTCCTCCAATCTGCTCTCTCCCATACCTTCTCCCATACCCCCATCGACTTTTTCATTAGAGGAAGGTGAATCTTTGTGTCCCAATGCCTGCACATCTTATCTCCCTATTACAAGCAAAAGAGTATTAATAATAGTATTTATATATATTTGAAACTTTTAATGTTACAACCTCAAATTTCAGATCCATTTCCTTCCTCCCTTGTCACCCATTCCTTCTTGGGAGATAAGTAATTCAGTATATGTTGTACATGTCTAGCTATGCAAAACATTATCATAGTAGATATATTGTACAAGGCTGCTTATAATTCCTCCCACTCATCCCACCCCCCACCTGGTCCATTCCCTACATGATCCTGTCCCTCTTCTATAGTGGGTACTTCCAACCTCCCCTCACCCCAAGGATGCCCTCCCATCCATCATCCCTCCTCTCATCCTCCTTCCCCCTATCCTGCTGCAGGTTGAGATATCCCATTTAGTATGTATGTCATTTTTCTCCCTGAACCAAATTCAATGTGAATGTGGTTTTGCCTTTTTAGCCTTCCTTATTCTCCCCCTCCTTTGCACCCACTTCCCCTACATGAGATAGTTTACCCTACCATGTCTCTCCCCATCTCCTCTTGCCACTTTCCTCTCTCACCTCATAATTTCATCCCTTGAGTGTTCTCCCTTCCCAACAAATTCAACCTATGCCCTCTATCCATATATAACTGTAACCATATACACACACATTCACATATGTATTCATATGACCACACATCCTTCTTCCATTATTTTCATAGTGAGAAAGATTTCATCAGTCACAGTTATTGTTTTCCATATAGGAATGTAAATAGTTCAACTTTGATAAGTTCCTTTTGATTTCTTTTCCCTGATTACCTTCTCAGGCATCTCTTCCTTCTTGTGTCTGGATGTCAAATTTTCTATTCAACTCTGTTTTTTTCCTCAAGAATTCTTGGAAGTCCTCTATTCCACTGAATGACCATATTTTCCCCTGAAACAAAATACTCAGTTTTGCTGGGTAGGTGACCCTTGGGTTCATTCCCAGTTCTTTTGCCCTCTGGAATATCATATTCCATGCCCTTCGATCCTCAGTGTAGAAGCTGCCAGGTCCTGGGCTATTCTGATTGTGTTTCCACAATATTGAAATTGTTTCTTCCTGGCTGCTTGTAGTATTTTCTCCTTGATCTGGGGATTCTGGAACCTGGCTATAATATTCCTGGGAGTTTTCTTTTTGGGATCTTTTTCAGGAGGTGATCTGTGGATTCTTTCAACCTCTATTTTGCCCTCTGGATCTAAAACATCAGGGCAATTTTCCTTGAGAATTTCTTGAAGGGTGATTTCTAGGTTCTTTCTTTGATCATGGCTTTCAGGTAGTCCAATAATTTTTAAATTGTCTCTCCTGGATCTATTTTCCAGGTCAGTGGTTTCCCATGAGATATTTCACATTGCCTTCTAATCTTTCATTTGTTTGGATCTGCTTAACAGCATCTTGATTTCTCATAAAGTCATTAGCTTCCATTTGCTCCAGTCTAACTCTGAAGGAATGAATCTCCTCAGTGAACTTTTGAGATTCTTTTTCCATCTGGCAAATTCGACTTTTTAAGGCATTCTTCTCCTCATTGCCTTTTTAGGCCTCCTTTGCCATTTGAGTTAGTCTATTTTTTAAGGTGTTGTTTTCCTCAGTCAGGCTGTTAACCCTCATTTCATACTTTTCCTGCATCCTTCTCATTTCTCTTTCCAATTTTTCCTCCACTTCTCTTATTTGATTTTTAAAGTCCTTCTTAAGGTCCTCTATGGCCTGCAACCCGCTCATGTTTTCCCCTGGGGCTTTTGGAGCAGGACTTCTGACCTCACAGTCCTTTTCCTGCTCTATGCCCCCAAAATAGGAGTCTAGGGTTGCAGTTTTCTGTTTCCTTTGCCTTGGCATGTTGCCACTTAATTGCTTGACTTTTGGGCTTGTTGCCACACTATGGCTTTAAGGCCAGCTAGAGGAATTTTCGTCCCAAACGTGTGGGGGGCAACTTCCGTTTCTGGCAAGCTGTAAACCCACCCACAACTTCCACCCTAGATCACAATCCAGATCCAGGGAGGTTAAAGCAAGAGCGATTACCCCCCAAGACTGATCGCTGGATCTCCCCACGATTTGTAGGCTGGGAGCCAGAGCTGCCTCTGATGGCGTGTCTCCTCAGTGGCTTCTAGCCCCCAGGGGAGGGAGCTGATGCATTCCCCAAATACAGGTCCCAAAGTCCATAGGACACTAACCTCTTACTTTGTCCTAGGCATGTCTATGTTGATAATTCTGGAGTCGCCACAGCTGCTGGTGTTCTGGGGTTCCTCCAGCCGGCTGCTGGCCCTGACGCCCTGGGGCTAAAACCTCGGCTCAAGAGGACCTGGGCTCGGCTCGGCTCGGCTCCTGCGCTCTGCACGCTGCCTGGTCACAGACCACTGCACTGGTCCTTCCTGCAGGGCTGCTGGGCTGTCCTCAGCCGGAGGTTAGCTTCTCTGTGTCGTTCTGTGGTTGCTGGGGCTCCAGAAGTTGTTCAGAGTCCCCTTTTACATAGTTTGGGGGGAATCTGGGGGCAGAGAGGCTTGGAGGAGCTGTTTCTACTCCGCCATCTTGGCTCCGCCCCCAATCTAATTCTTAAGGAATGATTCTCCTCAGTGAGCTTTTGAGATTCTTTTTCCATCTGGCAAATTCAGCTTTTTAAGGCATTCTTCTCCTCATTGCCTTTTTGAACCTCTTTTGCCATTTGAGTTAGTCTATTTTTTAAGGTGTTATTTTCCTCAGTCAGGTTGTTGACTCTCATTTCATAATTTTCTTGCATAATTTTCATTTCTCTCCCCAATTTTTCCTCCACTTTTCTTATTTGCTTCTTAAGGTCCTCCATGGCCTGTAACCATCTCATTTCTTTTTTGGAAGCTTTTGGTGCAAGAGTTCTTACTTCATTGTCTTCCTCCTGTTCCATGCTTTGATCCTTTTTGTCACCAAAGAAGGAGTATAAAGTTGGGGTACTTTGTTTATTTTGCTTCCTTTGCCTACTCATGTCACCACTTAGTCACTTAACCCCTGGGCTTTTTGCCACAGTAGGACTCTGCCACCAGACAGGGGAACTTCTGTCCCAAACATTGGGGTTTTCTCAGCTGTTGGAGGTATTAATTGGGTTTCCTCTCTGAAGCTTCCACATGCTCTGGCAAGCTGATCACATACCCCAGGACCTCTACCCTAGATTGCAATCCAGATCCAAGCAGGTTAAAGCAAGAGTGATTACCCCCTAGACTGGTTGTCAGGTCCCCCTACAGTTCGCAGGCCAGGAGCTGAAGCTGCAATGTGGCACAGGCTACACCTGAGCAGCTCAGTGGCTTCTTACCCTGGGGGAAAAAGCTGACACTCTCCCCACTACTGGTCCCAAAGTCCACAGGGCACTGACCTCTTACTTTGTCCTTGGCATCTATGTGTTGATAATTCTGGAAATGCCACAGATGCTGGTGTTCTGGGGTCCCTCCCACTGGCTGCTCGTCAGGCCACCCTGAGGCTAAAACCTCTGGCTCATCTGGGGCTGGGATCAACTCCCAGAGCTCTGCACTGGCCACTCCCTGCTGGGCTGCCAGGCTGTCCTCAGTAGGAGGTTAGCTTCTCTGTGTCATTTTGTGGGTTCTGTAGCTCCAAAGTTTGCTCAGAGTCACTTTTACATGGATTGGGGAGGTGGGGAGCTAGAGCTGCTCAGAAGTCCTTTTTCTACTTCACCATCTTGGCTCCACCCCGCTAGACAGACATTCTTAGAGCACATGATGAACTGATTAAAAAATTAAAAATTACTTTTAGTGGAAGCATACATAATTTCACCCAGCTATAGATCATTCTCACAATAGTTATTGGCCATTGGATTTGTAACCAAGAATGATTTGCCCCTAGATGGAGCCTAAGAAACAGCTAAGATTCAGGACTGAAATCAAATAGATCTCTCTGGGTGACATCTATATGAACTCAGCCAACATTATTTTGAACAAGAAACATTGAATCATGCAGATTTGTTTATGAAAAGGGGGATATATTTAGTATTAGGTTATCACCACTAGAAATTACAAAGTGATTATCCTTGAAGATCCTGGGTTTAGTAATAAATTCTGATTATGCAGAGAAGCAATAGAAACTGTTCAATTCATCAGCATAAGCTACAAAAGTTTAGTGCCTATCAATTACCTAGCAAGGCATGTCACAGTCTCTAAAATTATATATCAGAAATTCATTGAATCCTCATATTACAAATGCAGACCTCAGAATATACTTGAGAATTAATTTGTTGAATTGTATTTAAACTGGAGCATTATCATAAAACAAACTGTTGCCTTCAACAAGCAATAAAAATTCATTCAGTAAAAAAATTAAGAACATTTCTCTCTCTCTCTCTTTTTTGCTTTTTGGAGGGAGAATGTAGGCCAACTGGGTTTAAGTGACTTGCCCACGGTCACACAGTTAGTAAGTGTTAAGTGTCAGGCCGGATTTGAACTCAGGTCCTCCTGACTCCAGTGCTGGTGCTCTATTCACTGTGCCACCTAGAAGCCCCAAGAACATGCCTAAAAAGTATATTAAATACTCATATTCTCTCAGGTATATAGAACAAAGGTCTTTAAAATATGGAGAATTAGTGGAGGAAATCACAATCATGTTGGAACAGGGTGAAGCATGTATTGTCTTTGTTATTCCGTCTGCTGTTAGAGTTGTGCTAATTTTTTTGCCAGTAACCCTAAAGAAGACAAACTTATATCTTAATACTTTTAGTTATCTACTACAAAGCTGTTTTAATACATCCATGCAACAGTCAATATGTAGGACACAAAATGTACACCTATTGAGACAATCATATGGTTTCTGTTAGTTTCATTGTTGACATGATCAGTTTTACTCATGGTTTTCCTATTATTGAACCATCCTTGCATTCCTGGGATAATTCCTTCCTGATCAAAGTATATTATTCTTGTGATCAGTTTCTTTAGTCTTTTTGCTAATATTTTATTTAAAATTTTTGCATCTATAGTCATGAGGGAAATTGGTCTATAATTTTCTTTCTCTATTTTGTCTCTTCCTGATTTAGGTATCAATACCATATTTGTGTCATAAAAACAATTTTGTAGGACTCCTTCTTCACCAGTTTTCCCAAATAGTTTGTAAAGTATTGGAATCAATTGTCCTTTAAATGTTTGATAGAATTCACTAGTAAATCTGTCTGTCCCTGGAGATTTTTTCCTAGGGAGTTCATTGATGGCTCGTTCAAATTCTTTTTCTGAGATGGGGTTATTTGAGTAATTTACTTCTTCTTCAGTAAACCTGGGCAACTTATATTTTTGTAAATATTCATCCATTACACTAAGATTGTCAAATTTATGTGCATACGATTGAGCAAAATAATTCCCAACTATTGTTTTAATTTCTTATTCATTGGAGGTAGATTCACCCTTTTCATTTTTGATAATTATAATTTGGTTTTTCTTTTTCTCTTTTTTTCATCACATTGACTAAAGGTCTTTCAATTGGTCAGATTGGCTAAGATGATAAAACAGGAAAATGATGAATGTTGGAGAAGATGTGGAAAAATTGGAACACTAATGCATTGTTGGTGGAGTTGTGAACTGATTCAACCACTCTGGAAAGCAATCTGGAACTATGCACAAAGGGCTATAAATAATTGCATACCCTTTGACCCAGCAATACCACTTCTAGAGTTGTATCCCAAAGAGATCACATAAGCAGGAGGAATACCCATATGTACAAAAATATTTCTTGCAGCTCTTTTTGTGGTGGAAAAAAATAGGAAATTAAGGGGATGCCCATCAATTGGGGAATGGCTAAACAAGTTGTGGTATATGAATGTAATAGAATACTGTTGCACTATAAGAAATGAGGAGTAGATGGACTTCATATTTCCCTGGAGAGACTTATACAAACTGATAAAAAATAAAGAGAGAAGAACCAGGAGAAATTTGTACACAATTACAGACACAATGTGATGGCCAACTTTGATAGACTGGCCTCTTCTCAACAATGCAAGGTTATAAGACAACTCCAAAAGACTCATGATGGAAGGAGATATCTACATTCAGAGAAAGAACTGGAAAGAACAGAGTTTGAATGCAAACTGAAGCAAACTACCTGTCTTTCTTTCTCTTGTTTGGTTCTGTTTCCTCTTTCCTATAGTTCATTCCATCAGTTACAATCCTTCTTTACAACCTGACTAATGTCTAATGTGAAACAATTTGCAGATCCTATACTTGATTGCATGCCGCCACGGGGGGAAGATTTGAAACTCAAAGGATTGTGGAACTGAATCTTGTAAACCAAAAGTAAACAAACAAATTAATAAATTTATCAACTAAGCTTCCTAAGGTGCTGACTGATTTTTACTTAGGCTGTTTCCACATGCCCCCAGTGTTTACCTTTCAATGAGGAACGCTTGAAGGTAGATAAGTTTCTGAGATCCTGATGAATCCTCCCTAATGAAAGAGCTTAAAGAATTTTGTGAGGGACACATCTTGTTCATGTGGAGCCCCTAAAATTACATCAAATGGGAGCTATCTCCTTTGAAAATGTTTTATCCATGCTTTTCATTTTGCTGCTACAGCTCCCAAACTCTGTATATCCCATTATAAAACCCTTTCTTGTAATAAAGTATAATTAAACAAAACAAACACATTCACCATTTATAGCAATATATGCCTTATTTCATACTTTTAGTTTACTAAGATGTGAGAAGTTGGTTTCACTGTGAGTTCTCTAAGGTCAAAATCTGTCACTGAGTTGATCAGAATTACAATGTCTTTAGTGTTGCTTTGCTTTACATTATTGTGGTCTTTGTGTATATTATGCTCTTGGTTATACTTCATTCTACAGAAGTTGGGACATCTTTTCAATTTTCTTTTAATTCATTTTCCAAAATACTTTCTATTTTTCCTAGTGTTTTTTGTTGGCATAGGGGTTCCTGCTCCAGTATTTTGGGCTTGAGGGTTTATCAAACACTGGACAACTATTTTTAATTGTATCTAGATCTTGTCCCTCTTGATGAGTTTTGTTGAAAATATTGAGAAAGCATATTTTTTTTGTTTTATCTTATATCTTATTACTTGACTAAAGTTGTTCATTAGGGATTTTTTTTATCAATTTGCATTTATATATTAATTAAATCTATGGTTTTCTAAGTGAATCATTTCATCTACAGATAGAAACAATTTTTTATTCTATTTCCTTCTATTTATTCCTTCAATTTCTTTCTTTTTTATTGCTATAGCTTTATGTCAAATAGTAACAGTGGCAATGAAAATCTTATATACTCTTATTGGAAAGGCAACCATAATTTATGTGATATTGGAATTAACCACTCTTTAAATGTTTAATAAAATTCACTTGCAAGTCTAACTGAACTTTTCTTTGGATGTTTGTTTATGACTTGCAGATTTCTGTTTCTGAGATGGAATTATTTAAATTATATATTAGTGACATCATTCTATGGTTTTCTTTATCTTCTCTATGTCTTCTTGATTTGGATTAAAGTGTCATCTCTTCTTTCTCTTTCAGGATGTAAAGATTTGATTATCCTTTAGTTCTTTCAAATAACTCAACCCCCCCCCCCCTTTAGGTTTTTCTTATTGCCTGCATTTTTATTTCTCCCTTTTCTTTTGGTTCTTTTCTTTTTTTCCTTCTTTTTTTAAAATTTCCCATTTCTTTTCTTTCCTTTCCCTCCTTCTCCTTCTTTTCTCTAGACTGCGTCTCTCTATCTCATTCAGGTTAGAAGTGGTCACTCACAGGCCTGATCCCAGCACTGATCTGCACAAGAGTTTCGAGTTCCTCCATTCCTGGGCTGATTTGCCCAGAAGATTGAGCAAGTATGACTGTAGAGAAACAGATTACTTAGAATATGATACTCTAGAAGGTAAAAGAGCTAGGACTACAATCTAGAATAACTTACCCACAACTGGATATACTACTAAAGGGAGAAAATAAATACTTAATGAAATAGAGGACTTTTGAGCATTCCTAATGAAAAGACCAGGGATGAATAGAAAATTTGACATTCAAACACAAGATTCAAGAGAAGCATGAAAAGGTAAACATAAGTAAGAAATCATAAGGAAGTTAATAATGTTAAACATTTTACATTTTAAAATGGAAAGATGATACATATAACCTCTAACAACTTTATTATCATTGGGGCCATTAGAAGTAGTATATTTAGGACAAAGGGCATGCATATATATTGTGTGGGGATTATCTCAAAAGTTTATTACCACCTTTTCTAGACTACTCATTCTCCTTGCCATTCTTTTCTCCCTGATTAGTATTTCACCTGCCATTTTATTTCGTACCCCTTCCTTAATTTCTTTCAGATATTTTTATAATTCTTATTGCCAGGACATCATTTCCCTGAGTCTCTACTTGGACTGATGGAATTTTCCTTCTTAAAAATCCTTTTCTAGATTTATCTTTTGGGCCTCTCTTGAACATTTCTTCTGTTTACTCATATCTTAAAGTTCAATTTCTGGACTAGAGTATTGTGCTTACTCTTTTTCTTACTATGTTTTTGGATGTTGTAGGAAAGCCCTGCTTGATCCTGTATGCAGTGGCTAAGACTAGACCCCACCTTTTACAAAAATCTTTGTTTTGTTGTAGTGTCCTGGTGGCACAACTTAGATTTTGACCTTGTCTCCTTCCCAGTCTCCTTTTGGCATAGTCCATAACTCCATGATGACTCCATACTTTATGGTGGTAGTGACAGATCCTGATCATATGCTGCTGATTGTGCTGATGAAGGATACCCTACAAGCCTCCAGTTGCTTCTCTGCTCTGGGGTCAATGCTGCTTACAAGTTTTGCCTTCTACCTATGGATTGTATCTTTTGGGAACTTGGGCAGAATTCTGAAAATCTTTTTGTATATTGGATGGAAGACTGGATGAAGGAGTTTGTAGCTCTTCCTCTTTGGTTTTCTGTATCACTGATCATTCTAGCTCATATTTTTTAGAGTTGACTGGGGTGTACATGGGGAAACTGAACTTCTCTAGGTTTTTTAACATAGTACCATCTACCTTATGTATCACAAATTCCTTTAGGACCAGGTAACCCGAACTCCTTGAGCTGGGTTTTTGACTTCTCTTCAGTGATCTTGGGTTTTAAATCTTTATTATCCATTTTGGATGTTTGATAATCAGTATGGTATACTGAATAATGAAGTACACTTGGGTTTTAAGCTTGTCTGGACAAAGATCCTTAACCTCTTAGGGACACATTTTCATCATCAGTAAGATGAGAAAATTAGATTGTTGGGGTCTAAGTTCCCTAGATCTAAAGCTCTAAATCTAGGATACTATGAAATCAAATTTCTTACCATTTCTACTTTGGCAGCTGGTTTTTCTTTATTGATTAAAATTAGATCCAGAACAGCAGTTCCACTGATGGCTTCCTTCATCTTTTGAAGAATTAAATGATAATGGTGATGATGATGATAATTAACATTTATATAGTGCCTACTATGTGCCATACTAAGTACTTCACAAATATGAACCCATTTGATCCTCACAACAAATCTGGGGGATAATAATATTATTATCCCCATTTTAGGGATGAGGAAACTGAGACAAACAGAGGTTAAGTGATATGCCTAGGGTCACATACTTAGTAATTGTTTGAGGTCAGATTTGAATTCAAGTCTTCCTGACTGTAGGCCCAGTAATCTATCAACCATACCACCTAGATGCCCATCATATAAACAAATCAAGAACTTATTTGAAAATTTTCCCACCATCAAAACTAAACAATAATTTATCAGTTGTAGATCAAAAAAGCAAATTGGACAAGGAAGAAATCAGAAACAATCAGTCTGACTAGCCAATAAACTCCAAAATGTAATTGTATAAGAAAGAACTTTCTATTTGATAGGAACTACTGGAAAAACTGGAAAGCAGTTCAGCACAAATTATGCTTAGGCCAACTTTTAGATCAACATTATATTCCACAATAAATGAAAAAATAATATAGGACCCAAATATGGAAGATTATATCATACAACAATTAGAAGAGAAGTATATTATATAGTTTTTCTATCTATGGGTAGGAGATGGATTCTTAACTAAACAAAGGGTAGAGTCAATCATAAAAAATATAAAGTGGTTAATTTTCATTACATGAAATTGAAAAGTTCATGTACAAACAAAATTAATGCACCTCTGGTATCTTCTTCTTTTGCTTTCTCAGAGTCCTTAGGGAGGAGGGAAAGAAAATACAAAATATAGCACAGTAATCAGAATACTTCCATTGTCTCTATCTGCCACCAAACCATCACTACACCAAGCTGTGGAATAGAAGACAATCCAAACATGATAAATGAACATGCTGTGGGAACCATGACAGAAGTTCCACTTCTATTCCTTGACATGTAAGCCTATGAACTTTATTATTATTATTATTACTATTATTATTATATTATTATTTTGGAGGGGGAGGAAGGGCAGTTGGGATTAAGTGACTTGCCCGATGTCACATGGCTAGTGTGTCACGTGTCTGAGGTCGGATTTGAACTCAGGTCCTCCTGACTCCAGGGCCAGTGCTCTATTCACTGCACCTCCTAGCTGCCCCAATGAACTTTATTATTATTAACCTTCTTTCTGAGTGCTAACTCCTGTGACTGAGTAGGTCTCTTGACTTATCTCCTTCTTTCTCTCCCTCACCTGCTACTTTTTGGCATCTGGCTTTGTAATTGAGTAGGGGGTGTTTCTTTCATTCCATTTTCAGCTTAAATTGTTCTTGATCAATCTCTAGGTAAATATATCTTCTTTCTAGACTATATTACATTATGCAATCTCTGGGCAAATTCTTGTCATTTCCATATCTTTATTTAAGGTCAAGAAAACTAAATCCCATGAAGTCATCTTAACCATATTTTTCACTCCATATAGCTTCTTTTCTATTTTGAAACTTTCAGGACACTAAAGTGATGAAAACAACATCTGTGCCCTTTAAGTCTTCATTTTCATGCTTTGGACTTCAGAATCCCTCGAAATTATTTCTAGGTTCCTTCTGGAGATATCACTTGGCTTCACAAAAATTCTCAACTGTTGGTTGCTAGGTTTGAAGAGTTTTAGAGTTCCTTCATCAGGTCCCTGATGCATTTTCCAGGAAAGTAGTTTACCTCCCAATGGCAGCACAGTTCTTGTACTCTCTCTTCAATTCTTCAGCCCATTCAGCACACTGGAAGCTTCAGATGTTCTCATCTTTCCTTAAGTCTTCCCCAGAACCTCTTATTTCTACCCTTTCAGGTGAGGATCACAACTTATATATCTCACAGAAAACAAATGAAGACATTTGATGAGAGTTCTCACTCCTTTCTACTCATCTCACATCTCCCCAAACTCATTCACTATTACCTTTTCCCCATAACAATTTCTGATGGTAAAGTGCCCCTTGTCTTTGCCAAGGCCAATGGTTCTACATGAACCCTTGATCCAATCATATCTCATATTCTCCAAAAAGCTGTTCCCACTATCATTCCTCTTCTCTAATCTTCAATCTCTCCCTATTCTTCCCTGCTGCTAACAAAAATGCCCATCTCCCCTAGCTTTAAAAACAATAACTTGATCCTAGCTTCCTCATTAGCTATCATCCTGTATGTATCATCAGCTGAACTCCTTGAAAAACAAACAACCTATATTTATTAAGTTTACTTCCTCTCCTGTAACCCTTTTCAAAACCCTCTACAATTTTTTTTCTGATTTTAACATTCAACCGCAACTACTTCCTCTAAACTTACCAATGTTTTCTTAATTGTCAGATATAATGTCTTTTCTCAATCCTCAATATTCTTGACTTCTCCTGAATGTATATCATTACTGAACATATTCTCCTCCTAAAAACCCTTCTCTTTTCTCGATTTTTGTGATATTACCTTATCACATTTCTCTTTCTCCCTATGTGATGACTTCTTTTTACTATCCTTTGATGGATCTTTATATATGTTATACCCATTATACTGTTGGTGTATCTCTCAAAGTTCTGTCCTGAACCTTCATTTATTTTCTTTCTATAAGATTTCTCCCTAAACTCATCAACTCCCATGGATTTAATCATCATCTCTGTACAAATAATGCCTACCTCTATATATTCAGAACTAGTCTGTCTCCTGAGCTTCAGTCCTGAATCACCAGCTCCATGTTGGACATTTCAGAGTCAATGTTTCCTAGGCATCTCAAACTCAGTATATCCAGACCAGGATTCATATTCTATCCTCCACCCATGCCAATCCTTAGACCCTTGTCTCCTCTGAAATTCCCTAGGGGCATTGCTATCCTCCTGGTAACCCAAATTCACAATGTTGGTGTCAATTTCAACTTCTTACTGTCACTTACCTCACATAGCCTATCAGTTACTAAACCTTCTCTTTGCTACCTTTACAATATTTGTCACGTCCCTCCCCTTCTCCCTGTTCACACAACTACTACCCTAGTACAGGTCCTCATCTTCTCTTACTTGGAACATTGCATTAGGCTTCTTATCGGTTATGTCCTCCCCAATTCATTCTCCACATAGCTGCCAAAATAATTTTCTTAAAGTTCTAGTCTGATCTTGGTAGCCCCTACTCAATAAACTCCAATGATGCCATTTTAGCTCCAAGATCAAAGTCCAATATTTGGCATCTGAAGCTCTTCACAGTTTGGACCATTCTGACTTAAAAAAAAAAAACAACTCTTCTCTCCTTACACTTTTCTCCCCTTATAGTACTTTACAATCCAGCCATATTTGCCTTCTGTCAATTCCTAGTACATGACCCTCCATTCCCCTTCTCTGTGCCATTTCACTGATTCTCCCCCATGTCTTTCCTTCTAAGGTTACTTTTTATCTACTCTGAATGTATATTATGCATATCTATTTATTTATTATTTGCACTAACAAAATGGAAACTCCTTGAGGGCAGGAGTTGTTGTTGTTTTTAAACTTTTCTTCATTACACCCAGTATATAGCATAGTGCATGGCACGTTGTAAGCACTCAGCAAATTCTTGTTGACTGATTGGTACTAGATTTTCAGAATACTGGCAGTCTCCATGGGCTGTCCTCATCATTTCATGCAATTTAGAATGATAGTTCTTCTCCAAGGCTTTAGCTCTACACGTTAGGAAAGATGCAGAGCCTATTATTTAGCTTGGACTAACATAACACAGTATTTTAATGTGCCTTCTACCTCCCTTTTTTCTTTTTGTCACATTATTATATCTTCCAACCTATTTACAAAGGTTTGGATTCCTCTCTGCTTCTGAATTTTTCATCCTGCTTGCTTTCTTCTTGGAGCATTTCTTTCTTTCTTTATATGTACACCTCATTGATTCTAGTAGGTCACTCAACAGAGAGGTCTTCAGTCCTTTTCCTTTGTCCTCTAACATGGATAACTTGCATTTTATAGACATGTGGTTGTCTAGCTAGAAGAAACACAGACATAATGCATTTTTGTAAGTCAGTTGAATGTCTCATTTGTCCTCCATGCTAGAACTGAGATCCTTAAATCTGCTGCTAACTTCTACTGCTAATTGGAATAGCAAATTGGATCCTTTCCCAAGGACTCCTAAATCAGCCTTCTTTTATAGTACCTATTGCTTACCTACCTTTTCCCCCCTCTTCTGTTTCCTC
>WOXC01001428.1:80000-206010 GCA_011680675.1 Gymnobelideus leadbeateri | reverse complement strand
AGAAGTCAATGTGTCATGGTGCAATGTGATGAGTTGGATTGTGAAACAGAAAGGCCTGGGTTATTATTTATGTGTGTATACATACACACACATATATGCACACAGACATGTGCATATATATGCTCATGTGTGTATATGTGTACACATGTGTGTGTTTATATACATATATGTGGTTGGATTTACACATATTTTACATGAAACTCTTTACACTGATATAGGTATACCCTTCACTTTGTAAATAAGAATGAACTCTAGGTTTCCCATCCTGGGCTCCTCCTATTTGAATCTACCTATGAGTCCTCTGAAGGTCATGCACTAACTGTGTTAGATGCCTCCTTCTAGATCTCTAGACTTTGGATAATGAGGATCTTAGATTTACAAAAGGAAGAGACCTTATAGGTTATCTAGTATAATACTGTGATTTTTGTAGAAGAGAATCAAGGTGCAGCAATATGATATTATTTTCCCATAATGATGTGAACCAATGCTATCTGTCTTCAAATCCCACAACAATTGTTAATTAAAGCCTACTAGTGCTATACACTTTGCTAGCTGCTAAAGCTACAAATATAATAAATGAAACAATACTCACATATGTGTTGTCAATCAGTTAGTCCTTATTCTCACAATGTAACTTTTTAATTTCTTTTTTGGTCATACATCTTTCTGAAGATATTGTTTGTCATAATTCTCCTCTATAAATCTTCACTGGTCATTATTAATTTTCTCAAATTGATCGTGTGCTTTTTAGTGATCCCAAATTCATTTCTTCAGAGTCCAAAGTGTTCCACGATTCCTAGCTACATAATATCACTAGAAGAATGTTGGTGCTAAAAAAGAAAAAAAGATATGCATGTGTTACAGAGAGAAATTTAAGATCATTAAAATTACATCATATGGGGCGGCTAGGTGGCGCAGTGAATAGAGCACCGGCCCTGGAGTCAGAAGGACCTGAGTTTGGAGCCGGCCTCTGACACTTAATCCACACAAACAAAAACCTAGCCGTGTGACCTTGGGCAAGTTACTTAACCCCAATTGCCCTAAAGGGGCGGCTAGGTGGCGCAGTGAGTAAGAGCGCCGGCCTCAGAGTTGGGATGACCCGAGATCAAATCCGGCCTCAGAAAATGAGCACCCACACATAAATAATGACTAGCCGTGTAACCTTGAGCAAGTTACTTAACCCCAATTGATTTAAAAAAAAAAATTACATCATGGTTTTCCAAAGTTCTAGTCAAGCTGCTCCTCCCATCTTTGTTTCATTTTTACTTCTTTATTCTGCATATTAGGGGTTCTGTTATTACTAACTAGATGTGATGAGTGGACTGAGAATAGCTTGTAATAAAAATCTTGACAGATCTTTTCTCTTTTTATCTATTGTCCTCTCAGCTTGACCTTTAAATGCTCTAAGCAGGATATCATTCAATTGACTCTCTTAGCACTCTTTCTGTAAAATTTTGTCTCCCTCCAGTGCTTCATGATATTTTATTAGGAAATAATGTTCATAATCTGCCACGATACTTCTCTCTGAATTTCTTTCATACAAATTTATATTCTAAACTGGTCTTACCCGTGGCTACTAAATATTGATATTTGAATGAAATGGTTTCTCTGCTGTCGCTCTCCTTGTTGTGTTGTTAATATACATTAAGTGAAACTTTCAAGGGAATGACAATGATATATTAGTGTCTTTTATTTTTTTACCATATTTAAGCATCAATAGTTTGTTTAAAGGTATCAATTCAGAGTTACCTCACTTGTGAACCATAATTTCTTCTAAAATTTATTTTTCCTAATTTAGTGCTGATATTCATGTTTGCTCTAATAGGTTAATAGTAACACTGTAGAGAGACAGCTAATTTGGAAATGACCCCCATATTGGTAACCCATAATTTCCTTTCTCTTAAAACATAATTGACTTTAATTTTGGGATCTTATATATTGCTTACCATGAATAACATTTCCCTATTTTCTTCTTAAATAACATGGTCATTAAATATAATGGTGAGGTTTCTATCTGCAAGCTTTTGGATGTAATGGAAAGTTACTGATTGGCATTTAAAAGTCTTAATAATTTGACCATATTCTATTATCCAGCAGGTTTATGATACACCCCATCCACACACTCTATGATTCAGCTACATTGGTCTATTTATAATCCCTTAAACATAATACACTATGTCATATCAATATGCCTTTGCATTGTATTCCATGCATGGAATGCTTTAACCCTTCACCTTCACCTTTTAGTTTCACTTGCTTCCTTCAAGACAGCTCAAATCCCACCATCTCTTTGAGGCTTTTACTGGCCTTACCAGCTACTAATTCCTTCCCCCTTAGATCTGCTTCATATTCACTGCATATATCTGACATGTACCCCGTTATTTATATGTTGTTTCTCCTATTAGAAAGTGAATTTTTTGAGAGCAATGATTGATTGTACTTTCCATCCCCTCACCACACACACACACACACACACACACACACACACACACACACATCCCTTCTTTATATTCCTAGCACTTAACATAGAGTATGGAATATGTTTGTTGACTGACAACTATTTTTTCAATACATTTTGTTCATATTTAGTTATTAGAATGTAAGACATTGCCTTCATATTTAGTTTTATTCTAAATTTCCTCTGAGAGTGGAATGATGAAGATTCAGAAAAAAGTAAGATTAGCAAAAATGATTTCTCATTATCCCAATACACAGAAGAAGAGAATTTTCTTTCCCTTCCTCATCAAGTGTCTCAGAAGCATGTGTTCCAAATAAGCACAAAGTCACATGATTTGCTGAAGTTTCTAATGCTGTCTTCCTTTCTTCCTTCTATTACCTTTGGGAAGTTGTGTTTTTTTTCCTAATTGTCTCATGCACAATAGGCCATGAATGATGAATGGCATGGGTCTCGATATTGCTTAGGTGTGGCTATGGCTGTCAGAGATCACTGCTACAGAGATGATCACAATACTTTAATGGAGATGAATTGAGATTTCTAGGGGAAAGTATCCTGAATCTGAGCATGGAAACTTCTATGACCTCCCATTGGAATGATGGGCTAGAAGTAGATAATGATTTATTTTACCATTATCTTCATATTTATAGTATATAATCCTGTGACTGCTTTTCAAACTCACCACACAACACACATACACTTATTCTTACACACTTCCTTTATTTTTTTTCTAAGAGGTGGGGGTATGGGAGTTTTAGGACTTTCCTTCTGCTATCCCAAAGATCTCTGACAGCAAGCAGGAAGGAGTCTTAGGTGATAATTGGAGGCAGATGGCACCATATAGAAACATTTGGCTTATTTCTGTTCATATTTTCACCAAGTTCAATAAACTACATTAAAAAAAGATTCTCAGTTTCTGAATCTATAGATATAATGAGCCATGACAAAGACAAGAAAACTCAGAGAGAAGGTGTAAGAGCTCATAAACTAAATAGAAAACTGACTTAGCATTTTAATATTATGAGTAACATACCACTTTAGCCCCTAGATTAATTCCAGTCCTACCCAGAACTGAGACTTGAAGCCATACTATCTGTAGAGGTAGGCAACAGTATGACTCTGCAGACAGAGCACCCTCTGATGGTCATATAGGATACAGAGGCCTTTTAGGAATACTATGGTATATGGAACACTAGGAATACTGACAAGACATCTTTGTAAGCAATTCGGGTGGAGCACCACCTGGTGAACAATTCAGGCATTATACTACCTTCATAGACAATATCATGACACAATGATTTTGTGGAAGTTTAAGGAAGGTAAAGTATGGGAAACATAACCATGTCAGAGTAGAATAGCATTTGCTATATCCAAACATCTATGAACAGGTAGTTTTCAGAGAAAAAATGTTGTTAATATGAAAATTCTAACTAATTAATAATTAGAAAAGTAAAAATTGGGGGTGGAGCCAAGATGGCGGAGTAGAAACAGCTCCTCCAAGCCTCTCAGCCCCCGGATTCCCCCCAAACTATGTGAAAGGGGACTCTGAACAACTTCTGGAGCCCCAGCACCCACAGAATGACACAGAGAAGCTAACCTCCCGCTGAGGACAGCCCAGCAGCCTTGCAAGAAGGACAAGCACAGAGGTCTGGGACCTGGCAGCACGCAGAGCGCGGGGAGCCAAGCTGAGCCCAGGTTCCCGTGAGCCAAGGTTTTAGCCCCAGGGCGGCAGGGCCAGCAGCCGGCTGGAAGAACCCCAGAACACCAGGAGCTGTGGCAACTCCAGAATTATCAATATAGACATGCCTAGGACAAAGTAAGAGGTTAGTGTCCTATGGACTTTGGGACCTGTATTTGGGGAATGCGTCAGCTCCCTCCCCTGGGGGCTAGAAGCCTCTGAGGAGACATACCATTTTGTAGTTTTCAGAGGCAGCTCCGGCTCCCAGCCTACAAATCGTGGGGAGATCCAGCGATCAGTCTTGGGGGGTAATCGCTCTTGCTTTAACCTCCCTGGATCTGGATTGTGATCTAGGGTGGAAGTCATGGGTGGGTTTACAGCTTGCCAGAAACGGAAGTTGCCCCACACACGTTCAGGACGAAAATTCCTCTAGCTGGCCTTGAAGCCATAGTGTGGCAACAAGCCCAAAAGTCAAGCAATTAAGTGGCAACATGCCAAGGCAAAGGAAACAGAAAAATGCAACCCTAGACTCCTATTTTGGGGGCATAGAGTGGGAAAAGGAGTGTGAGGTCAGAAGTCCTGCTCCAAAAGCCCAAGGGGAAAACATGAGCAGGTTGCAGGCCATAGAGGTCCTTAAGAAGGACTTTAAAAATCAAATAAGAGAAGTGGAGGAAAAATTGGAAAGAGAAATGAGAAGGATGCAGGAAAAGTATGAAATGAGGGTCAACAGCCTGACTGAGGAAAACAACACCTTAAAAAATAGACTAGCTCAAATGGCAAAGGAGGCCCAAAAGGGCATTGAGGAGAAGAATGCCTTAAAATGTCGAATTTGCCAGATGGAAAAAGAATCTCAAAAGTTCACTGAGGAGATTTATTCCTTCAGAGTTAGACTGGAGCAAATGGAAGCTAGTGACTTTATGAGAAATCAAGATGCTGTTAAGCAGATCCAAACAAAAACGAAAGATTAGAAGGCAATGTGAAATATCTCATGGGAAAAACCACTGACCTGGAGAATAGATCCAGGAGAGACAATTTAAAAATTATTGGACTACCTGAAAGCCATGATCAAGGAAAGAACCTAGAAATCACGCTTCAAGAAACTCTCAAGGAAAACTGCCCTGATGTTTTAGATCCAGAGGGCAAAAGAGAGGTTGAAAGAATCCACAGATCACCTCTTGAAAAAGATCCCAAAAAGAAAACTCCCAGAAATATTATAGCCAGGTTCCAGAATCCCCAGATCAAGGAGAAAATACTACAAGCAGCCAGGAAGAAACAATTTCAATATTGTGGAAACACAATCAGAATATCCCAGGACCTGGCAGCTTCTACACTGAGGGATTGAAGGGCATGGAATATGATATTCCAGAGGGCAAAAGAACTGGGAATGAACCCATGGGTCACCTACCCAGCAAAACTGAGTATTTTGTTTCAGGGGAAAATATGGTCATTCAGTGGAATAGAGGACTTTCAAGCATTCTTGAGGAAAAAAACAGAATTGAATAGAAAATTTGACATCCAGACACAGGAAGGAAGAGATGCCTGAGAAGGTAATCAGGGAAAAGAAATCAAAAGGAACCTATCAAAGTTGAACTATTTACATTCCTATATGGAAAAGCAATAACTGTGACTGATGATATCTTTCTCACTATGAAAATAATGGAAGAAGGGTGTGTGGTCATAGGAATACATATGTGAATGTGTGTGTATATGGTTACAGTTATATATGGATAGAGGGCATAGGTTGAATTTGTTGGGAAGGGAGAATACTCAAGGGATGAAATTATGAGGTGAGAGAGGAAAGTGGCAAGAGGAGATGGGGAGAGACAGGGTAGGGTAAACTATCCCGTGTAGAGGAAGCAAGGGGAAGTGGTTGCAAAGGAGGGGAAAATAAGGAAGGCTAAAAAGGCAAAACCACATCCACATTGAATTTGGTTCAGGAAGAAAATGACATACATACTAAATGGGATATCTCAACCTGCAGCAGGATAGGGGGAAGGGGGATGAGAGGAGGGATGATGGATGGGAGGGCATCCTTGGGGTGAGGGGAGGTTGGAAGTACCCACTATAGAAGAGGGACAGGATCATGTAGGGAATGGACCAGGTGGGGGGTGGGATGAGGGGGAGGGAATTATAAGCAGCCTTGTACAATATATCTACTATGATAATGTTTTGCATAGCTAGACATGTACAACATATACTGAATTACTTATCTCCCAAGAGGGAATGGGTGACAAGTGAGGAAGGAAATGGATCTGAAATTCGAGGTCGTAACATTAAATGTTCCAAATATATATAAATACTATTATTAATACTCTTTTGCTTGTAATAGGGAGATAAGATGTGCAGGCAATGGGACACAAAGATTCACCTTCCTCTAATGGAAAAGTCGAAGGGGGTATGGGAGAAGGTATGGGAGAGAGCAGATTGGAGGAAGCGATATCTTGTGGGACTACTATTCTGGGAGGTTGGGTAGGGGAATAATGGGGGAAAATGATTGTAACTCAAAATCTTGCGGAAATGAATGATGTAAAACAGAAGTTAATAAAGCATTTAAAAAATAAATAAATAAAATTTAAAAAAGTAAAAATTAAAGTAATTCTGAGGTTCCACTTTATAGTCATCTGATTGTCAAAGATAATAAAAAAAAAAGTCAAATTATAACCACTGGAGTACTGCAGTGAAACTACACAATAATTCACTAATGGCAGAACCTTGGTTTGGTTCAACCTTTTTCAAAAGTATTTTGTAACTATGCCTCAAATGTCACAAAACACTGTATACCCTGTGACCCTTTAATAATATCATGGGCCTGTATCCTCAGAAATTAAAGAAAGAAAGAAATGTCCTGTATTAAGCACTGAGCAAAGAAAGAGAGAAGTAAAAGTAAAAGAAGAAGAGAAGGAGAAAAAGGAGAAAGGGGAGGAGAAAGAATGGGGAAAAGAGGAGAGAAGAAGAGAGGGTCATGGCAAGAAAAAAGAAGGAAGAAGGAAAACAGAAGAAAAAGAGGAAAGAAAAGAAAATCAAAGGAATAAAAAGATAAAGACAAAAAAAAGAAATTCCCTGGCCTCCCAGAGGATATATTTTAAAAAGGTGACAATATGCAATTATCTAGTTACATATAAGATATAATATATATATATATATATATATATATATATATATAAAACCATATGAAGGCTATCTAAAAGGGGAAGGAATTAGTAGCTATGTAATCAAAAAGATACCTCCTGCAAAAGGAAGGATTTGAACTGAGTATTTAATGAAGCCAGGGACACTAAGAGGTGGAATAGAGGAATTTGAGATTTTTAGGTATAGGGCATAATCAGGACCAAGGCACTGAAATTAGAGATGGAGAGGGTTTTTTTAGTAACTATAAGTGAACCAATAATAAGTGCTAAGAAGGTAGAAGGGTGTAAAAAATTTGGCAAGGTAGGAAGGTGCAAAGTTATAAAGAGCTTTAAATGCCAAAGGTGGGGGGATTTGGAAGGAAATGATCTTGAGTTCTATTTCTGAACTATTGAATTGGAATTTGAGATAACTATGGGTTTATAAAATTCAAGATGTCCAAGAGTGAGTTGAAACTTTATGAATACAGTTCAGTATGTACCCACCAAGTGAAATAATAAATAATGAAAAAATAAGGGAACCCAGGCTATAACCTTGGGAACCATCCACTGCGAGTATACATGAGGAAAAAGCAAGAGAAAATGTGAAGGAGCTATGGGACAGATAGGAGAAAATATGTGACAGTATCCAAGAAAAGAGAGAGAGAGAGAGAGAGAGAGAGAGAGAGAGAGAGAGAGAGAGAGAGAGAGAGAGCATTCAGAAGAAGAAAATGAACTATGGCATCAAATGCTGTAGAGAGATCAAGGAAAATTAATAGCAACAAAAATGTCATTTGGGATATTAAATAATTGGTAACTGTCAGAGAGGGTCTAAAAGAGTGAGAGGATAGTGGAAACACTGATTGTATATAGCTTTCTAAAAGAGCTTACCTATAGGAGGCAGAGCTGAGATGGCAGAGATGCTGCTGAGACAGCAACTCAGGAAACTACTACGACCGTTCCCTCCAAACAACTTTAAAATAATTCATCAAATTGAATTCTGCACTGGCATTTCCATCAGAAGGTGTGGGTGAAACACTTTTCCAGTCCAAAACAACTTAAAGATTTAGGAGAAGTCTGTGACGTGGGGTACATATAAAGGGGTAAGCTGGGCACACAGTGTCAATACCAGCTGTCAGACTTAGAGGTGGCAACATAAACATATATAGCACTGGAAACTCTTAACCCATAGATAGTAAGGAGATTGGACACTTGGTAAGAAAAAGGCTAAGGGGAAGATTTATGCTGGTACTGGGTGCAGGACCAGATGCTATTTGGCAATTCCATTCTCCATATGCAGTTCCAGATCACAGTTCCAAGGAAGAGAACATTTGTTGTTTCAGGGAAGCAGGTAAAGAGTAGAGTGCAGACCAGGAAAGCAGTGTCCACACCTCACCCCAAAACACAAAACTTTGAAAGCTCTAACCTATTATATATCCTTAGAAATAGGTGTGCAAACAGCAACAGGGAAAAAAAAGTCTGAAAATAAAGATGGTACTCTTTACCTTCAAGTGAGCAAGGGCCAACTTTACAAAGATTTCATAGTCAAGAAGGAGACTGGGAAAATTAACAAATAACAAAAAAAGGACTTGACTATTTAAAAAAAAAAAACTACTATTGTGACAGGAAAGATTGACAAACTCAGAAGAAGATAAAAATGTGAAAAAAGAGGCAAGCAAAGCCTAAAAGGAAAATTCATAATGGACACAAGCCCAATAAGAATTCCTGGGAGGGTTAAAGAAAGAACAAAAAGAAATGATCACAGAAAAATAAAATGAGTGGAAGGGGGGGAAATGATAAAAGAAATGAGAATGCAACAAGAAAATTATGAAAAGAGAAATAACAGTTTGATAAAAGAGGCACAAAATTTCACTGAAGAAAAATATTCCTTAAAAAGCAAAATTGGCCAGATTGAAAAAAAATCACAGAAACTCACTGAAGAAAACATTACATTAAAAATTAGATTTGGGTAAACACAAGCTAATGGTATCATGAGACATTAACAATAAAACAAAGTAAAAATAATGAAAAGAAGAAGAAAATGTGATATATCATATTGGAAAAAAAATACTGACCTGTAAATAGATCAAGGAAAAATTTTAAGAAATATTGGGCTACCTGAAAGCCATGATTTAAAAAAGAGCCTACATAATATATTTCAAGAAATAATAAATAAAAACTGCTTTTATCTTAGAGCCAGAGTGTAACATAAAAATTGAAAGACTCCACTGATCACCTCATGAAAGAAATCCCCAAGGAAAACTCCAAGGAATATTACAGCCAAATTCCAGAGCTGCCAAGTCAAAGAGAAAATATTGTAGGCATCCAGAAAGAAAATGTTCAAATATTATGAAGTCACAGTCATGATCACAGAACATTTAGCAGCTTCCACATTTAAAGAGCACAGGTCTTGAAATATGATATTCCAGAAGGGAAAGGAACTAGGACTACAATCAAGAATAACCTGCCCAGAAAGCAGCATAATCTTTCAGGGGGGAAAATGGACATTTAATGAAATGGTGCTTTTTCAAGAATTCTTACCAAAAAAACCAGAGATGAATAGAAAGTTTGACTTTTAAATACAAATCAAAAAGGCTTCCTCTATTGTAGTTCCAGTACTGTTTGTCTTGGTAGGAGGTAGACTGAGAAAACTCAAGATATGCAATGAGATCTGCAGAAAGAGATCCAGGATAAACAAACAAACAAACAAAGAAAAAAGGATGGAAGAGTTTCAGAAAGACATGAAGGAAGTGCAGGTTGGGGCACAAAAGAAGCTGCAAGGGACACAAGATAAACAACAAGAAATGTAACTACACATTCAAGAAAAGCAACAAGTAATGCCTGAAAAACATGAGAGAGATGCAGCAACATGGGATGCCATGGAGCTGCCAAGACATACAGAGACTGAGCAAAAAATGGAAAGCCTTCCACAAAATCCAAAAAAAGAAAACCAAAATGTACATAAAGCCATAACCAGAGACGTTAAAGGAATATATCAAAATTTGCAAGAAGATAGAGAACATATGATGCTGGAAAGAAAAACTATGAAATCAGTATATGAAAAAATGCAACAGTAGGTGGAAGAGGTGAATGAGATGCATCAAAAGATTGTACAATATATACAAGAGATAAAAGAATGACTAATATTGAGAACTTTACAGAATAACAATAGTCTCTGGGTTTTTACAGTGAGAACCCCTGCTCTAGAGGTATTGACTGATACTGAGCTAGATTCAAGAACACCATTTATTGTGCTAATGTTTGTCATTTCCTTTAGCCTGCTCTGATACATGTTTCTAGAAGGCTCAGTTTTCGTGTTTGCAGTCAGACACCAGCTCCATTGTCATGGCACTAACTAATCTCATCCTATTTGAGTAAATGGATTCTCCTTGGCCAGTGTAGCTAAGTGAAGAAACATTCAGCTGTTCTGTCCCTCACCTCTTCATGTTCTAATTTATCTTTCTTCACTGTTTGGTGATTGTTATATGCACAATTCTATTTATACTCAATGTGGAGAAGAGGTTTTCAATCTGCACAGAGTCACCTATCAAAACACAAAGTGCACACATTTTAGATGATTTGAAGGGCTTGCTTTTCCCTATTTACTTAGACTCTAATACCTCAGGCTTTTCGAGTCCACTCACATTTCTTGTCAATCAGTTTAGCTGACATCACAGAATGTTTATGTAATAGAATTGCTATATTTTGCCACCTGCACTGTTATACCCACTGAGAAGATTCCATTATTTTTTCTCATTTTACATATGATGATTCAATTCAATAAATGTTCATTGAGCATTAAAAAAAAAAAACCTTGGCCAGGAGACAAGGAACAGTTTTTCAGTCTAACCCTCATCAGAACTGCTTCAAATAGGAAATAATGTATATACACACTCAAATGAGTATATAAATCCATATTATCCAACAAGGAAGTAGAAAGGGAAGGGAATAAAGAAAGTGTTGATAAAAGGGAGGGTAGATTAAAGGAGGCAGTGGTTAGAAACCAGAGACTTCCAAGGAGGGACTGGGTAAAAAACAAATAGATAAACAGAAGCAAATAGGATGGAGGGAAATGCACAGTTAGTTATCATGACTATAAATGTAAGTGGGATAAACTCACTTATAAAAGAGAAATAGGTAGCAATGAATTAGAAATGAGTATGCAAAAACTGTGATTTATGAGGAACAAACTTGAAGAGAAAGACACACACAGAGTTAAAATAAGGGTCTAAAGCAATATATATTATTCTTTAGCTGAGGGGTAATAGGCAGGGGCAGCAATGGCTATCTCAGATACAGCAAAAGCAAAAATGGACCTAATTGAAAGAGATCAGCAGGGTAACTATATTTTGTTAAAAGATACCATAGACAAGGAAGTAATCTCAATACAAACATATAAGCACCAAATGGCAGAGCATCCAAAATCTTAAAGGAAATGTTAAATGAATTACAGAAGGTAATGGAAAATAAAACTATACTTTCCCTTCTCAGAAATAGGAAAATCTAACCACAAAATATATTAAATAAGAGTTAAAGAAATGAGTGGTATGTTAGAAAAGTTAGATACTGTGGAGAAAACTGAATGAGAATAGAGAGGAATATATTTTTATTTCAGCTATACTTGGAACCTCCATAAAAACTTAACATGCACAAGGGCACAAAAACCTCATAAACAAATGCAGAAAAGAAAAAAAAACACTTCCTTTATGGATCATTATGCAATAAAAATTATATTTAGTAAAAGGCCTTGGAAGCAGAAATTAAAAATTATTTTGAAACTAAATAATCCATTCCTAAAGAATGAGGAGGTCAAAGAACAATGCATAGAAACAATCAATAATTTCATTAAAGATAATGACAATGAGAGACAACATACAGAAATTTGGGGATTCATCTAAAACATTAGTTAAGGGAAATTCACATCTCTAAAAGCCTTCATTAATACATAAGAGAAAGTGCAGATCAATAAATTAGGCATAAAATTTAAACAAATCTAGACAAAACAAATTTCAATATTCTATTCAATACTAAATTAAAAATCTTGAAAATCAAAGGAGAGATTACTAAAATTGAAAATAGAAAAAAATGAACTAATAAATAAAACTAGGAATTAGATTTATAAGAAAAAAATCAATAAAACAGTTTAACCATTGCCAAATTTTATTTTTTTAAAAGAGAGTAAAACAAATTACCAGTATCAAAAAGGGAAAGAATTAATGCACCATCAATGAAGGTGAAATTGAAACAATTTTTAGGAGCTGTATTGCTCAATGATATGCCAAAAAAGCTGACTAAGTGTAATGGATCAATATTTATTAAAATATTAATTGCCTGGATTAATAGAGGAGAAAAGAGAGAATACTTAATCCTATTAGGAAAAATATTAACAAGTCATAAATAAGTTTCTCTAAGAAAAAAATCCCTAGGATCAGATGAATTTTCAAGTTAATTCTACCAAACCTTTAATAAATAATTAATACCTATACTTTATAAAATATTTGAAAAAATAGTTTAAAGAAGCCTACCACATTTCTTCTATGACACAAATATGGTTTTGATACCTAAATGAGGTAGAACAAAAACAAAGAAAAATAGAGATTAAATTCCCTAAATAATATTGATGGGGGCAGCTAGGTGGTACAGTGAATAGAGCACTGGCCCTGGAGTCAGGAGGACCTGAGTTCAAATCCAGCCTCAGACATTTAACACTTACTTGCCATGTGACCTTGGGCAAGTCACTTAACCCCAACTTCCTTGCCTTCCCCCTGCAAACATAAAAAAAGGCAAAAAAAGAATATTGATGAAAAAATTAAATAAAAATAATGAGATTATAGCAGCATATTTCAAAGATCATATATTATGACAAGGTGAGAATTATACCAGGAATGCAGAGTTCATTCAATATTAGGAAAACTATCAAGATATTTGACCATATCAATAACAAAATCATATTATTACCTTAATATATGCAGAAAAAGTTTCAGACAAAATACAGCACTCATTCCTGTTTTGAAAGAGAAAGTATAGAAATAAAAGGAGATTTTCTTTAAATGATAAGTCACATCTATATAAAAACAAGGGCAAGAATTATTTGTAATGGAAATAAACTAGAAGCTTTTGCAATTAGATCTGGTGTGAAGCAAGGATGACCATTATCACCACTATTATTCAATACTATCTATAGAAATAAAACAAGTAAAATAAATTTAAGCAATAAAAATAGTATTGAGGAAATGTAACTATCATTCTTTGCAAATGACATGATGGCATCCTTAGATAACCTTTGAGAATTATCTTTAAAAATCTAATTGAAATTATTGTATAGTTCTAGAAAAAATAATAGCAAAATTCATCTGGAAGAAGAAAAGGTCAATAATATTACGGGAATCAATGGAAAATAGGAAAGAAAGTGTCCTAGCTGTACCAGATTTTAATCTTTAGTACGAAGCATTAATCATCAAAACTATCTGGAATTTGACTAGGAAATAGAGTGGCAGATCAGTGGAAGAGATTAGATATATAATATAAAGTAGTAAATTACCATAGTAATCTAGTATTTGATAATCCCAAGGATCCAAGCTTTTAGGGCAAGAAATCACTATTAACCTCAATATTTTAACTCAAAAATTCCTGGAAAAATGAAAAATAGTTTGACACAAACTAGGAACAGACCAGCTAGGTGGTACATTGAATACCACACCTGAAATCAGGAAGGTTCATCTTCCTGAGTTCACATCTGGCTTCAGACAATAATTAACTATGTAACTTCAAATAAATCATTTAACCCTCTTTGCTTTAGTTTCCTCATCTGTAAAATGAACTGGAGAAGGAAATGGTGAGCAACTGCAATGTCTTTGCTAATAAAACCCTAAATGGGGTAATGAAAAGTTTATTGTGATTGAAAAATGACTGAATAAAAACAAAGCATAGACCAACACTGTACACCATATACCAAAGTAAGTTCAAAATGGATACATGATTTGAAGTGTGATATCATAATCAAAGTAGGGACTCATGGGGCAGGGGGGGTGGGGCGGGATACCTGTAAAATCTATGGATAAGTAAAAAAATTATGAACAAATAAGAGATAGAAGAACTATTTTTTCTTTTCAATAAAGTTCTCATTATTCAAATGTATAGGAAACAGAATCAAATTTGTAAAAATAAGAGCCATCCCTTAATTGACAAATTATCAGAGAATGTGAAAGGGCAGGATTCAAAACTATTTTTCTAAATAGTTTATATAATATTGGGATTAATTGTTCTTTAAATGTTTAGTAGAACTCACTTGTAAATCCATCGGGTCCTGGAGATATTTTTTAGGGAGTTAATTGATGGCTTGTTCATTTTTTTTCTGAAATGGAGCTATATAAGCATTTTGTTTCCTCTTCTGTTAGCTGGTCAATTTATATGCTTTTGTAAATATTAATCATTTCACCTAGATTGTGAAATTTATTGGCATACAGGTGGCAAAATAGATCCCAATTATTGTTTTAATCTCCTCTTCATTGGGGGTGAATTCACAATTCCTGTTTTTGATACTGGTAATTTTGTTTACTTCTTCCTTTTTTTATCAAATTAACCAAAGGTTTATTTATTTCTTTTTTTCCTTTTAAACAAATGCTTTATTAACTTCTTGTTTACATGACTAATTTCAGCCAGATTTTCAGTTACAATTTTTCCCCATTTCTCCCCTACCCACCACCCTAGAATAGCCATCCCACAAGATATCCCCTCATCCAATCTGCTCTCTCCCGTATCTTCTCCCATACCCCCATCAACTTCTCCATTACAGCAAGGTGAGTATCTGTGCCCCAATGCCTGCACATCTTATCTCCCAATTGCATGCAAAAGAGTATTAATAATAGTATTTACATATATTTGAAACATTTAATTTTAAAACCTCGAATTTCAGATCCATTCCCTTCCTCCCTTGTCACCCATTCCCTATGGGAAGATAAGTAATTCAGTACGTGTTGTACATGTATACCTATGCAAAACAAGACCATAGTAGATATATGGTAAAAGGCTGCTTATAATTCCCTCCCACCCATCCTACCCCCCACCTGGTCCATTCCCTACTTTGATCTTGTCCCTCTTCGATAGTGGGTAATTCCAACCTCCCCTCTGCCCAGAATGCCCACCCCTCCATCATCCCCCCTCTCATCCCCCTTCCCCCTACTCTCGTGCAGGGTGGGATATCCCATTGAGTATGTATGTCATTCTCTCCCTGAGCCAAATTCAATGAGAATATGGTTTTGCTTTTTTGCCTTCCTGTTCTACCCCTCCCCTGCAGCCACTTCCCCTTGCCTCTTCTACATGAGATAGTTTACCCTACCCTGTTTCTCCCCATCTCCTCTTGCCACTTTCCTCTCTCACCTCATAATTTCATCCCTTGAGTATCCTCCCTTCCCAATAAATTCAACCTATGCCCTCTATCCATATATAACTGTAACCATATACACACACATTCACATATGTATTCATATGACCATACACCCTTCTTCCATTATTTTCATAGTGAGAAAGATTTCATCAGTCATTGTTATTGTTTTTCCATATAGGAATGTAAATAGTTCAACTTTGATAAGTTCCTTTTGATTTCTTTTCCCTGATTACCTTCTCAGGCATCTCTTGCTTCTTGTGTCTAGATGTCAAATTTTCTATTCAACTCTGGTTTTTTCCTCAAGAATGCTTGAAAGTCCTCTATTCCACTGAATGACCATATTTTCCCCTGAAACAAAATACTCAGTTTTGCTGGGTAGGTGACCCTTGGGTTCATTCCCAGCTCTTTTGCCCTCTGGAATATCATATTCCATGCCCTTCTATCCCTCAGTGTAGAAGCTGCCAGGTCCTGGGCTATTCTGACTGTGTTTCCACAATATTGAAATTGTTTCTTCCTGGCTGCTTGTAGTATTTTCTCCTTGATCTGAGGATTATGGAACCTGGCTATAATATTTCTGGGAGTTTTCTTTTTGGGATCTTTTTCAGGAGGTGATCTGTGGATTCTTTCAACCTCTATTTTGCCCTCTGGATCTAAAACATCAGGGCAGTTTTCCTTGAGAATTTCTTGAAGGGTGATTTCTAGGTTCTTTCCTTGATCATGGCTTTCAGGTAGTCCAATAATTTTTAAATTGTCTCTCCTGGATCTATTTTCCAGGTCAGTGGTTTTTCCTATGAGATATTTCACATTGCCTTCTAATCTTTCATTTGTTTGGATCTGCTTAACAGCATCTTGATTTCTCATAAAGTCATTAGCTTCCATTTGCTCCAGTCTAACTCTGAAGGAATGAATCTCCTCAGTGAGCTTTTGAGATTCTTTTTCCATTTGGCAAATTCAGCTTTTTAAGGCATTCTTCTTCTCATTGCCCTTTTGGGCCTCCTTTCTCAGTCTATTTTTTAAGGTGTTATTTTCCTCAGTCAGGCTGTTGACCATCATTTCATACTTTTCCTGCATCCTTCTCATTTCTTTTCCCAATTTTTCTTCCTCTTCTCTTATTTGATTTTTACAGTCCTTCTTAAAGTCCCCTATGGCCTGTAACCTGCTTATATTTTCCTTTGGGGCTTTTGGAGCAGGATTTTTGACCTCACAGCCCTCCTGTTCCATGCTTCCATCCTCTTTGCCCCCAAAATAAGAGTCTAATGTTGCATTTTTCTGTTTATTTTGTTTCCTTTGCCTAGGCATGTTGCCACTAAATTACTTGACTTTTGGGCTTTTTGCCACAGTAGGACTCTGCCACCAGACAGGGGAGCTTCTGTCCCAAATGTTGGGGTCTTCAGAAATTCCGGTTTTGGCAAGTTGAATGCCCACCTCAGACCTCCCCCCCAGATAACAATCCAGATCCAAGCAGGTTAAAGCAAGAGCGATTAACCCCAAGACTGATTTCTGGATCTCCCTACAGTTTGCAGGCCAGGGCCTGGAGCTGCCACTGAAACTGCAAAATGGCTTGTCTCCCGAGTGGCTTCTAGCCCTCAGGGGAAGAAGCCGACTCATTCCCCAAATAATGGTCCCAAAGTCCACTAACCTCTCACTTTGTCCTAGGCATGTCTGTGTTGATAATTCTGAAATCACCACAGCTGCTGGTGTTCTGGGGTCCCTCCAGCCAGCTGCTGGCCAAGCCGCACTGGGGCTAAAACTGTGGCTCACAAGCACCTGGATTTGGCTCCCTGCGTGCTGTGCTGTTGGCTCCCAGAGTGCTGCGCTGGCCACTCCCTGCAGGGCTGCTGGGCTGTCCTCAGTGCTCTTTGTGTCATTCTGTGAGTGCTGGGGCTCCAGAGGTTGTTCAGAGTCCCCTTTTACATAGTTTGGAAGTGATCTGGGGGGAGAGCACCTTGGAAGTGCTGTTTCTACTCCACCATCTTGGCTCCGCCCCCCTAGTTTATCTATTTCATTGTTTTTTTTTTCTGAAACCAACTCAGTTTTTATTTATTTTTTTCATTTTTATTTTTTATTTCAATAGTTTTCTTAATTACAAATTTATCAATTTCTCCTTTGATTTTCAGAATGTCTACCTCAATATTTAATTGTGATATTTAATTTGTTTCCTTTCTAGCTTTTTAGTTGCATGCTCAATTCATTAATCTCCTCTTTATTTTATTCTTGTAAGTACTTAGAGATATTAACTATTCCCTAATGAACTGCTTTGGCTACATCCCATACATTTTGGCATATTGTCTCATTATTGTTTTTGTCCTTCTTTTTTCTTTGTAGAGGGGGAAGGCACAACAATTGGGGTTAAGTGACTTCCCCAAAGTCACACAGTTAATAAGTGTTAAGTATCTGAGGTCATATTTGAACTCAGGTCCTCTTGACTCCAGGGCCGGTGCTCTATTCACTGTACCAACTAGTTGTCCCTATTATTATTATCTTTGACAGAATTACTGATTGTTTCTATGATTTGTTGTTTGACCCACTTATTATTAGATGAACCTTCCTGACTTCAGATGTGGTATTCAATGTACTGTACCACCTAGCTGTTCTGTTCCTACTTTGTGTCAAACTATTTTCCATTTTTCCAGGAAATTTTTAGGTAAAATATTGAGGTAAATAGTGATTGTTTAGTTAACAATTAGTGTTAAACCCAGAGGTGGGGAACCTATGGCTGGGAGGCCATATGTGGCCCTCTAGGTCTCAATTGTGATCTTTTCACTGAATCCAAACTTCACAGAAAAAAAGAAAAACAAATATTCTTTTATTGAGGGGATTGTTCTGTGACGTTTGGATTCAGTCAACAGGCCACACTTGAGGACCTCGAGGTCACTGGTTCTCTACCCCTGGTTTAACCTATCTTTCCATGGACCATTATTACATGGAATTTTTATTACATAATGATCTGAAAAGGATGCATATAATATTTCGGCCTTTATGCATTGGATTGTGAGGTTTTTAATGCATTAATATATGGTTAGTTTTGTGAGGTACCATGTACTACTAAGATAAAGGTGTATTCGTTTTATGGGAGATAATTTATCTCATTCTATCTCTCCCTTTCTCTTTCTCCCAGTACATTCCTTTCTCACACCTTAATTTTATTTTTTAGATATCAACCTTTCAGACTCAATTCACCCTGTGCCCCCTGTCTAGATATATATTCCCTCCAACCACCCTAATACTGAGAAGGATCTCATGAGTTACAAAGATCATCTTTCCATGTAAGATGTAAAGATTTCAACTTTAATAAATCCCTTATGATTTCTTTCTCCTCTTTACCTTTTCATTATTCTCTTGATTCTTGTATTAAAGAGTCAAATTTTCTATTTAGCTCTTGTCTTTTCATAAAGAACGCTTTAAAGGCATCTATTTCATCAAATATACAATTTTTCCCTTGAAGTAGTATATTCAGTTTTTCTGCTTAGGTGATTCTTGGTTTTAATCCCTGATTTGACCTCTGGAATAGTATATTCCAGGCCCTTCAATCCCTTAATTAGGAAGCTTCTAAATTTTGTGTTATCCTTATTGATTAACAAAAGTGTTTTTGTTTTGTTTTGTTTTTTCCTTTCTAGCTGTTTGCAGTATTTTCTCCTTAACCTGGGAACTCTGGAATTTGGCTACAATGTTCCTAGTTTTTCTTTTGGGATGTCTTCTAGGAGGTTGTTCCTAGATTCTTTCAATTTCTATTTTACACTCTGTATCTAAAACATTAGGGCAGTTTTCCCTGATAATTTCTTGAAGGATGATGTCTAGGCTCTTTTCATTTATCATTATTTTCAGGTAGTCCAATAATTTTCAAATTCTCCCTACTGGATCTCTTTTCCAAGTCAGTTGTTTTTCCAATGAGACATTTCACATTGTCTTTTTTTTTGTTCTTTTTGTTTTGTTTTATGATTTCTTGATTTCTCATAGAGTCCTTAGCTTCCATTTGCTCCAGTCCAATTTTTAAGCAATTGCTTTCTTCAGTGAGCTTTTAAACCACCTTTTCCATTTGGACAATTTGCTTTTAAGGTATTCTTTTCTTTGTTGGCTTCTTGGATCTCCTTTGCCATTTGGATTAATCTATTTTTAGGTGTTGGGTTGTTGTTTTTTTTTTCCGGGTTTTTTTAATTTTTTTTATTCCCAAATACTTTACTGAGCTGTGGTTTACATCATTCATTCATTTCTGCCAGATATTGAGTTACAACTTTTTCCCCCATTTTTCCCTATCCCCTACCCCAGAATAGCAGTCCCACAGGATATCCCTTCATTGAATCTGCTCTCTTCCATATCTTCTCCCATACCCCCCTCAACTCTCCCAGTAGGGCAAGGTGAATCTCCATGCCCAATGACTGTACAACTTATTTCCCAATTATATGCAAAATAGTATTAATAATAGTATTTATACATTTTTACACATTTGATTTTAAAACTTTGAATTCCAGATTCATGCCCTTCCTCTCTTGTCACCCACCCTTACTGGGAAGATAAGCAGTTCAGTATATGTTGTGCATGTGTAGCTATGCAAAACATTACCATAGTAGATATATTGTAAAAGACTGACTATTTTTCCCTCCCTCCTATCCCACCTCCCACTTGGTCTATTCCCTACTTTGATCCTGTGCCTTTTCAAAAGTGGGTGCTTCCAACTTCTCTCCCTGCCTTCCTTCCCGCCCTGCTTTCCATCATGCCCGCTCTCATCCCCTTCCCCCCTACTCTCCTGTAGGGTAAGATATCTTATTTAGTATGTATGTCAATATCTCCCTAATCCAAATTCAATGAGAATAAGGTTTTGCCTTTTTGCCTTCCTGTTCTTCCCCTCCCTTGTAACCATTTTCCCTTGCCTCTTCTATATGAAATAGTTTACCACATTCTGCCTCTCCCCATCTCCTCTCATTATATTCCTCTCTCACCTCTTAATTTCACCTTTTAAGTATAATCCCTTCCTATTACATTCGGCCTGTGTCCTCCATCTATGTATACCTGTAAATATATATACACATATTCACATATGTATTCATATGCCCACATATCCTTCTTCAACTATTTTCATACTGAGAAAAGTTTCATCAGTTACAATTATTGTTTTTCCATGTAGGAATGTAAATATTTCAACTTTGATAAGATCATGATGATTTCTTCTCCCTGTTTACCTTCTCAAGCACCTCTTGCTTCTTGTATCTGAATGTCAGATTTTCTATTCAATTCTGGTTTTTTCATCAAGAATAGTTGAAAATCCTCTGTTCTACTGAATGACCATATTTTCCCCTGAAAGTGGATACTCAGTTTTGCTGGGGAGGTGATTCTTGGTTTTAATCCAAGGTCCTTTGCCTTGTGGAATATAATATTCCAAGCCCTTAAATCCCTCAATGTAGAAGCTGCCAGATCCTGTGCTATCCAGATTGCATTTCCACAGTATTCAAATTGTTTCTTCCTGGCTGCTTGTAATATTCTCTTCTTGATCTGGGAATTCTGGAACCTGGCTATAATATTCCTAGGAGTTTTCTTTTTGAGATCTTTTTCAGGAGGTGATATGTGGAATCTTTCAACCTCTATGGTTGAAAGAATAATTTTCAACCCTCGAGTTCTAAAACATCAGGGCAATTTTCCTTGAGAATTTCTTGAAGGGTGATTTCTAGGTTCTTTCTTTGATCATGGTTTTCAGGTAGTCCAATAATTTTTAGATTATCTCTCCTGGATCTATTTTACAGGTCAGTGGTTTTTCCCATGAGATATTTCACATTGCCTTCTATTCTTTCATTTGTTTGGGTCTGTTTAATAGCACTAGCTTCCATTTGGTGCATTCTAAATTCAAAGGAAAGATCCTCCTCAGTGAGCCTTTGAGATTCTTTATCCATTTGGCAAATTTGGCTTTTTAAGGCATTTCTCTCCTCATTGCGTTTTTGAGCCTCTTTGGCCATTTGACTTAGTCTATTTTTAAGGTGTTATTTTCCTCAGTAAGGCTGTTGACTCTCCTTTCATAATTTCCTTGCATCATTTTCATTTCTCTTCCCAATTTTTCCTCCACTTCTCTTATTTGATTTTCAGAATCCTTCTTAAGGTCCTCTATGGCCTTTAACCAGCTCATATTTTCATTTGGGGCTTTTGGCATAGGAGTTCTGACCTCCTAGTCCTCCTCCTGTTCCAAGCTTTGATCCTCTTTGCCCCCAAAATAGGAGTCTAATGTTGAATTTTTCTGTTTATTTTGTTTCCTTTGCCTAGGCATGTTGCCACTCAATTGCTTGACTTTTGGGCTTGTTGCCAAAGTAGGACTCTGCCACCAGCCAGGGGAGGTTCGGTCCCAAGTGCTGGGGTTTCCCCAACTGCTGGAGGTATTAGTTGCACGCCCTCTCTGAAGCCCCCACATGCTCTGTCAAGCTTGTCACACACCCCAAGACCTCCACCCAACACCACAATCCAGATCCAAGAAGGTTAAATCAAGATCAATTACCCCAAAACTGATTGCCAGATCCCCCTACAGTTAGCAGGGCAGGAACTGAAGCTGTGTGTGTGTCCATGGGTGTGCTGAAGCTTCTCATCAGCTTCTTGCCCCCAGGGAAAGAGCCTGACTGGCTCTCCCGAGTAATGAGTCCCAAAGTCCATAGAGCACTAACCTCTCACTTTGTCTGTGGCGTCTATGTGTTGGTAATTCTGGAAATGCCACAGCTGCTGGTGTTCTGGAGTCCCTCCAGCAGGCTGTTGGCCCTGCCAGCCTGGGGCTAAAACCTCCGACTCATGGTGTCCTAGGCTCAATCCCATAGGGCTGTGCTGGCCACTCCCTGCTGGGCTGAAGGACTGTCCTCAGCGGGAGGTTAGTTTTTTTGTGTCATTTTGTGGGTTCTGGAGCTCCAGAGGTTGTTTGGAGTCCCCCTATAACATAATTTTGAAGTGCTGTGGGCTGGAGCTTTGCAAAAGTGCTGTTTCATATCCGCCATCTTGACTCTGCCCCCTGGGGAGTCTTCTTTAGCAAGCTGTTGACTTGTTTTTCATTATTTTCTTGCATCACTCTAATTTCTCTACCCAATTTTTCCTCTACTTCTCTCACTTGTTTTTTAAAATCCTTTTTGAGCTCTTCCCTGACCTGAGACCAATTCATATTTTTCTTGGAGGCATTAGATATAGGGGCTTGACTTCATTGTCTTCTGGTTGTATCTTTTGATTTTCCTTGTCACCAAAGTAAGATTCTACAGCCTGATTTTTCCTCATTGTTTGCTTATCTTCCCAGACAATTACTGGATTTTTAGCTTTTTGTTAAGATAGGACTCTGATTCTAGAGTGGAGAGTGCCCTGTCCGAGATTCAGGGTTTTTGTGTAGCTGTTTTCAGAGATATTTCTAGGGATATATAAATTTTTACTTCTTTCACAGTTATATAATCCAAGGAGAGGTGTTTACTCCTCTCCTGGTGTGTGTTCTAGTCTGTGAGTACTGCAAGCACTCTTTTCTTCTTTGGAACTGTGAGGAGAATACTCTTTCTACCACCATCATAAGCTCCACCGTGCCAGTGCTCCTCCTTGCCCCAGGATTGCCACTCAGAGATGACACTCAAATCCAAATACAGGCAAAGCAAGATAATTCTGCCTCAGCACCAGCAAAGAGATTCCTGTAATCTCTCTTTAATCAGCCACTCAATCCTCCCAACATCTGTGGTTCAAGAGCTCTAGAAACAGCTGCTCCTCCCACTACCCTGAGGTTAGGGCTGGGGCTGGACCTAGCTCCTCTCTCACCTAGTTCTACAGACCTTTCCTACTGACCTTCTAAGTTGTTTTTGATTTTTGTGGATTGAGAAGTCATCTAGAAATTGCCACAGCTGCCAGTTATTCAGTCCACTGAGGCCTAATCTGGATGTTGTTTAGGCTGGTTTGTGGCAGCATGACCCACACTGGACTGTGCTCTTCTCTCAGACTGGTGCAACAGACTTTTCCTGTCGACCTTCCAGGTTGTCTTAGGCTAGAAATTGTTTCAGTCTGTCTTTTTGTGGATTCTGCTGCCCTAGAATTTGTTTAGAGTCATTTATTACAGGTGTTTAGCTCCTTGTTTTGGCTATTTAATTATTTAACACCTTGTTTCAGTTCAAGTTTCTTTTGAGTCTTGCCCATAATTATATCAAGTCTTTGTTAAGAAACAGGACTTGTGAAACCCACAGTGGGAGGAACTTGCTGATGCAACAAGAAAGGGTGGAACAGGGAAGAGTTAATGACCATATATAAGGAGAAGCCCAAGCTGGGAAAGAGCAGAATTGAGAAGGGGAACTTTGTGGTGGCCAGGCACTCTGTTTTGTTTGTGTTGATTTTTGTTTGTGATACTTTGTACAAAAGCTCTGGGACTTTACTGGAAGCCCTGAAAGATGCTTTTCTTGTTTTCTGTTTACAGAAGTCCTGGAGGAGACTTTCAGTGGTCCTCAGATTATACTAATGATTTGTGTAAATTTCTCAGACCCTGTTTGTGGGTCTGTGTTGATTTCACAGGCAGATAATGAATTGATGATGATGACAGGAATGTGGATGAATGTTATTGTGGCTCTGTTAAGTTTGTCTTCCCAGAAACAGAAACTGTAAAGGACTTGAGGTAGACTGGACACCGTGAGCTTTAATATGGAACTGCACAAGGAACTGAATGAGGAGCTGAGAGTATTTTGTGTTTGTGTTTGTTGTCTGAGGTCCGATTTGAATTCAGGTCCTCCTGACTCCAGGGTCGGTGCTGTATGTGCCACCTAGCTGCCCCTGAAGATTAAATTTTCTGTTTAGCTCTTGTGTTCTCATCAGGAATGTTGATAGCCCCTTATTTCACTGAATATCTATCTTTTCTCCTGAAAGATTATGCTCAGTTTTTCTGGGTAGTCGATTCTTGGTTGTAATCAAAGCTCTTTTGCCTTCTGGAATATCATATTCCAAGCCTTCTAATTCTTTAATATAGACACTCTTACGTCCTGTGTAATCCTGACTGTGGTTCCACAATATTCAATTTGTTTGTTTCTCACTACTTGTAGTGTTATCTCCTTGAACTGATAATTCTGGGATTTGGCTAAAATATTCCTTGGAGTTTTCATTTTGGTGATTTTCAGGAGGCAATTGGTGGATTCTTTCAATGACTATATTACCCTCTGGTTCTAAGATATCAAAGCAGTTTTCCTTGATAATTTCTGGAATGATGCTGTCCAAACCCTTTTTCTTTGAAAATGGCTTTCAGGTAATCCAATAATTCCTAAATTATCTCTCCTAGATCTGTTTTCCAGGTCAGTTGTTTTTGCAGTGAGGTCTTTTACTTTTTCTTCTTTTTTTTCATTCTTTTGAGTTTGACTGATTCTTGATGTCTGATAGGGTCATTAGTTTCTACTTGCCCAATTCTAATTTTTTTTTAATTTAAACAAATGCTTTATTAACTTCTGTTTTACATCATTCATTTCCACCAGATTTTGAGTTACAAACATTTTCCCCCGTTATTCCCCTACCCAACCTCCCAGAATAGCAGTCCCACAAGATATTGCTTCCTCCAATCTGCTCTCTCCCATAGCCCCTTCGACTTTTCCATTAGAGGAAGGTGAATCTTTGTGTCCCAATGCCTGCACATCTTATCTCCCAATTATAAGCAAAAGAGTATTAATAATAGTATTTATATATATTTGAAACATTTAATGTTAAGACCTTGAATTTCAGATCCATTCCCTTCCTCCCTTGTCACCCATTCCCTCTGGGGAGATAAGTCCAATTCTAATTTTAAGGAATTATTTTCTTCAGTTAGCTTTTTTTACCTTCTTTTCCACTGACCAATTCTATTTTTTAAGGAATTGGTTTTTTTATGTATTTTTTGTCCACTTGACCAGTTGTATTTCTTAAGGAATTGTTTTCTTCAATTTTTTTACTTCCTTTTCTAAGTTGTTGACTCTCTCTTGCATATCTCTCATTTCTCTTCTCAATTTTAAATCCTTTTTGACCTCTTCCAAGGAAGCTTTTTGGGCTTGATAACAGTTCTTATTTCCCCCTGAGTTTTTAGATACAGGTGTATTTATAATGTTGTCCTCCCCTGAATTTCTGTTTTGATTTTACCTCTCACCACAGTAATTTTCTATGGTTAGAGTTCTTTTTTACTTCTTGCTCATTTTTTTCCTGCTGTTTAATGATTTTTCAAGTTGAACTCTCCTCCTGTGACACAGGGTCACTGTCTCAATCTACTTCTACTGGGATCAAGGGCATAGTGGCTTTGTGCCCTGGGGCCTCATGTCCTGGCATCTTGCTTATTGCTGTGGATTGCCATGACCTAGTCATGCCTATTTTTGCCTGGTTTCTAGGGCTGGCAAGTTGCCTTCTACATTGGGGTTGGATTTCTCACAGCTGACTTACTGTACCACTGACCTGCTGAGCTGAGACCAAGGCTCCTCAATTGCTGATCTATGCTGTGGCTAAGAGCTTCCTGCAGGCTTGCCCCAACACCATCTGAGCTGGGCTGCACTATGTTTTCACTCCAGTAAGACATACTTTTCCTGAAGTCCTTTTAAGTTATCTTAAGCTGAAAAAATTGTTTCGTCCTATCTTTTTGTAGATTTTGTTTCTCCAGAATCAGTTTAAAGACTTGATTTAATCTTTCTGAAGGAAACTAGGGAAAACTCAGGCAACTCCCTGGTTTCTCTCTGCCATCCCTCAATTTATTTTTCAAGTCAATTGCTTTTCTGATGAGACATTTCACATTTTTCTTCCATTTCCCCCATTTTTTACTTTGTTTTATTGTTTTTTGATGTCTTATGAAGTACTTAACTTCTACTTTCCCAATTCCAATTTTTTAAGGAATTATTTTCTTAAATGAGATTTTGTATCTCTTTTTCCAATTGGCCAATTTTTCTTTTTAAGGACTTCTCTGTGGATTTTTTATATCTTTTTTTTTTTTTAACACTCGGCTGATTTTTTAAGGTGTGATTTTCTTCAGTATTTTTTGTGTTTTTTTTACTTCATTGTTAATTCTCTTTTCATAATTTTCTTGAATCATTCATATTTCTTTTCACAATTTTTCCTCTCTTGCTCCAGGAATTCTCCTTGAGTTTGGATCCAGTTACCAATTTTGAGGCTTTTTTGTAGCTGTTTTCCCATTGTTGTCTTTTTCTGAGTTTATGTTTTGGTCTACCTCGCCACTGTAGTAATTTTCTTATAGACAAATTCTTTTTTATTTGTTTGCTTGCTTGTTTTTTCAGGCCATTTCTTGGGTTCTACTCACCTGCATTTGGGGAGGTACTATCTCAAATTTTAAGATTTTTATAGATGGTTTTAAGTGTCTGTAGTTTTTTTAATATTTTTAAGGTGGTATGATTCTGGGATAGGTGCAGTCACTGCTTTCCTGGTCTGTTGTCTGATCTTTGCCGAAATAGGGCTCCTACTCGCTTCTCAGCAGCCACAAACACTAGCACTCCTCTCTGCTTTGAAGCTGCAACCCAGAACTGCATATGAGTCATAGAATTGCCAATCAGTGCCAGCTGCATTCAGTGACAGCAAAGGTTCCTCTGTAATTTCTTTCTGATCAGTTGTCTGACTTCCTTGCTGTAGCTTGGCTGAGAGATTGCAAATCTGCTACTGCTGTGCAGCTGCTGTTACCTGACAGGCCCCCAGCCAGGGGTTACAGACTTCTCCTGTTGACCTCTTAAGTTCTCTTAGGTTGAAAAAAAAAAGTCTCATGCAGCCTTTTGTTGGGACTGCCATTCCAAAATTTGATTTGTGGTTTGAGGCAGGTAGAAGCTGAAATGATTGAGAAAACAAGGCTTCAGGGACATTTGCTCAACAAGCTGGAACTAGACTCCTCATTTTAAGCCTGGACTCCAAATACAATACAGTGGAGACAGACTTTTATGTATTAAAATCAATTATTCAAATAAGACCAATTAATTGAAAAAAATATAACCTTAGGTAATTTGAATTTCCATTGTAGGAAAGATTAGGGACTTTCCAAGTTGGGAACAGGTGCAGTTTCCTGAATTCAGAAAAATAGGTGCCCTACTCCTCCATGGTGTCTGTAAACAATTAAAGGAACATTGAAATAGTAACCAATTGATCATAGGCATAATTTTTAAATAAGACATATGAGTAGCTTGAGATGTACAATTGTGAGAAAATGCCTTGAATCAATCTATGGGTCTGACTGGGTTGCAGGTTAGCATGAACTAGGTCCTTATTTAAACTCTAAGCATGTGGTTTCAGTGGTTCAGTTTCCCAGCCACTCAGGGCTAGGTTCAAACAATTCAATAAAGTTTTCTTCCAATTCCCATAATTGAATAAAGTTTTCTCATTGTATAGACATTGGACTAGACCCATAATTGAATAGAAAGGGAACTGAGCTACCTCTAGAGTTGCATCACAATATGGAGTCAGTGTGGTTCAATGAATTCCCACAATTAAACACTGTCCTAATCCTCTCGATTCACTCAGTTTTCTCAGTTGTTATGTTTGAAGGACAATGTAGGGACAATTCAGCCAGGTGGCTGCCTTGAATCCATATTCTTGGATCATATTTATATTTATTTTTGGAGAGGTAACTTGGCTTAATAGCACTCTGGATTTAGTGTCAGGATAAGCTAGTACTAGAGTCCCAGTTCTCATTCTTACTAAGTTGCAGACAGATTATTGGTCAGAGCATCACCTTAAACTTCAAAATGCTGATATTCAGATTGGCTAATAGGACAGAAAAGTGAAATTATACATATTGGAGTGGGTGTGGGAAAATTGTGACACTACTTCACTTTTGGAGTTGTGAACTAATCCAAACATTCTGGAGAACAATTCAAAATTATGTCCAAGGGGATAAACAACAGTGCATACCATTTGAGCCATGAATACCACTACTAGGTCTATATTCCAAAGATAAAGAAAAAAAAAGGATGCAGACCTATATGTACAAGAATAATTATAGCAGCTCTTTTTGTGTTAGCAAAGATCTAGAAATTGAGGCCATGCCTATCAATTGAGAAATATCTAAACAAGATGTGGTACATGACCATGATGGAATACTATTGTGCTATCCAGAATGATAAGCAGGATGGCTTCAGAAAAACCTGGAAAGATGTATATGAACTGATGAAAAGTAATGTAAGTGGAACCAGGAGAATATTGCACACAGTAACAGCAATATTGTATAGTGATCGACTATGAATGACAACTATTCTCAGCAATACAGTGACACAAGATAATTTTTTTTTTTTGCCTTTTGGAGTGCAATTGGGGTTAAGTAACTTGCCCAAGGTCACACAGATAGGTTTTTGTTTGTGTGTGCATAAAGTGTCTGAGGTCAGATCCGAACTCAGGTCCTTCTGACTCCAGGGCTGACGCTCTATTCACTGCGCCACCTAGCTGCCGTGACACAAGATAATTTTGAATGAGGTGAATAAAACCCCAAGAGACAGAGTTTTTGGATAATTAATAATAAATTTATTAATTAGGCTAGCCAGCAATCAATAAATTGATAGCTAGTGGTTTCTCTCCATAACCAAAGATGTCAAGAGAGACCATGAAATGTCTTAAATCCCTCCTGAAAGAACATTTCCCTGACAAGTAAAATTGAACCCCAATTGGTGAACATTTAATTAGTAGGTAGGCTAAAAGTCTTGAGTTCTCTTGTGGAGAATATTGCTTAATCTCAAGACTCAATAGCCTCAAGGCATCCAGGAAGGGAGAGCTATTTCCATCCAGACCTCTATATCATTTTCTCCATCATGAACTGGTTTGCCCTAGTCTCTAATAGAGGAGATAGAGGCCAGGGGGTTCTTGTGCCAGGCAAAGGCTCATCCAGACTAGATCCTGTTTATGTTCTAAAGAGAAATTAGGTATTTCAGTTAGATGGGGTCTGGCCCAGCTTATTGGCATTTACCTTGAGGTAAATACTCTTCAGAGGCTGACTGACCTTTTCAAGAGTAGGGCCTTAATTGAAACAGGAAAAAAAGGGTGGATCACAAATTAAAAATTAGTTACTAACACAATAGTATAATATTAATTTATCTCATGAAGGACTTATGAGAAAAAAATTCTATCCACCTCCAGAGGAAGAACTGATGGTGTCTGAAAGCAGATTGAAGCATATTTTCTTTATTTTTTAAATTTTTTTGGTCTATGTTTTGTTTTTCAGTGTGCCTAATATGGAAACATGTTTTGCATGGCTGCACATGTATAATTTATATCAAATTGCTTGCCTTCTCAAGGAGGTGGGAGGTGAGGAAGGGAGGGAGAGAATTTGGAATTCTAAATTTTTTTAAATGAATGTTAAACATGTTTACATGAAATTTTAAAAAAATAAAATATTTTTGAATCAAAGATTTTTAAATAGTGCTATTATTCTATGCACATCAGCAGAGGACCCCAGAAAACATTCATTCTTATACCTTGAGACATGAGAAAGGCTTGGCAACATCTACCTAGCCCCACTATCCATTCTTTTTATATCCTCACCCTTCCTGATATCTGCACTTTGAAATACCTCTAACTTTTCCAGGAATACAAAAATGAACCTGCCCCACAGACACATATATACACACAAACACAGACACATGCTGACACTGCTAATACTTAAGTAATTTCCATGCATTCTAGTTAACTAACATTTTCTCCATTCCAAGACACTCCATTTTCTGAGTATTTAAATTCCACTCTCAAAAACCCTCAAGGTCAGGCCTCTAATTATACTCATTTCACTGCGTTAGCATAGCAGACCCACTCTACTAAATTGGTAATTCACTATTACAAGCAACTATGAGTTCTCACCTTATCACACAACTGCTGCTTCTTCAAATATAGAAGGGAAACACTAGATGGTTATTGCACAGAACTACAATGTCTCAGGGACTACCTGTACTAAGTAAGAGTGCCGGCTCCAAAATCCTTAACAAGTGCCTCATTTAACCTTTCTTGAAGACCTTCGTGGTGGGGGATTTAACTCTTTTTTAAATCTCCTCTCCATGATTTTACTCTCTGAGCAAATCTACCCCATCAGAAACTTGGACTCTACCTCTGGATTTCCTACTTCTTATACGTGAACTTTTTTACTTATATTTCCTAGATCTAGGCCTCTATGCAACCTTCCATAGTATGCTCACCCAGTCCCAATTAGTCCCCATGCTCAGTTCATCAATATGTATTGTCCTCCCTTATAAGAATGGAATGTAAGTTCCTTGAGGAAAGGGACTACTTTGATTGCTTGGATTTGTATCCCTAGCACTTACCATAAAGCCTCCTAGAATATATTAAATGTTGAATGTTCTCCTTCCCCCTCCCCAGTAAATTTTAGTCTTTTATTTGAGTGTTGAGCAACTATAAGATAAAAGGCCATGCAAGTTGGCAACAAGTGGTTTGGTTGCTGTTGAAATAAAGATATTCAAGTGCAGAAGTAAACATTTAGCAGAAGAAAAGAGATGGGGGAAATTAGGCAGAGTTAGTACTTCTTTGTCTGGCTCAACCCATCTCTGAAAACCTTTAATGTTCAATGACCAGTGATTTATTCCTTGCACTGACATCCCACCTTAGTCCAGGTTAGGTCTGCTCTGCTCCTTACCAGTAAGGACGCGGGCAAAAAAAGGTGTATCCACAGTTCAAAATAAAGGATCTGCTCAGCAAACTTAGTGAAAAAAAACAAACAAACCTATTTTTCTGATATAATTTTTTACTGAAGCAACTAGTTGATTAATGATTAAAAAGGGGCAAATACTTGGACAAAGTTTTGACCAAGCAAATAATTTTCTTATTTTGTTTTCAAGTCCTGGAAGATGAATCATATTATTGATCTTGGAAATATTTCCGGTTATTTCATGTTTATCATTATTAGGTAATTGTGTGAAAAATTCCAATTATAGCATTTCAATACTTTGTTCCCCTCACCACCCAGTCCTTCCTTATTTCAGTGTCTTTCTCTTTTTTTCCTCATTTTCATATGATTTGGAGCTTGAAAGGAATTAAAAAATTAACTAGTGTGAGCCTACCATCTTAGCTATGTAGAAATTGAGACCCAAAACTCCATAGATACTAATTCCAAGAGCTAGAATGTGAACCCTATACATGTGGTTCAAATTGTCTCTTAATCAAAAGTATAGAAATATAGTGCTTGCTTCTAGCATTTATCATCTCAGGAAATTTAAATGACAAGATCACTTTTCATCGTCCTTAACTCTGATGTGACAAGAATATAACTTGTTCTCCAAGTGCACCTTAAGTTGGGTTTCCTTTATCTCTGTTTTAGCAAGAATATTATCAGCAGGAGAGGTAAACAGTACTGAAAATGTTGATGAGGGTCTAGGCCATGGTTTATTGTCTAGGACATGATTTCTGTTTATGCATTCATGAAGGCCATGTCGTCAAGATTCATAGTGCCAGCTTGCACACACTGAGCAAAGATGAATAAATGAATAATTGTTTTGATAATATTAAGCAGCATGTGTGATGTCGCACAGCAACATCTGTTATTAACAGTATAAACAAAAGGAGTTTTTACTGTTTACATGTCATTTTGCATTGAGGAACAATGTAATTTGTCCAATTTGGTAAGTCTTTTTGGGCAGCAGGTGGTACCAAAAGCCTTTGTTGGGGGAAAGGGGGAGGAATCAGACCCAGATATGAGCAATAGTATTCTTTAATGGAATGTGGTCTTCAGTTTCTGCAAAGGTGATAAAGGAAAATTTGGAAGTACACATGGAACTGAATTTATTTTAGTAAAGTTTTATTTAGACAAAGTGAGAACTCTTTACGGAACCCATCCAAGTGGTGCCATCAGAAGATGAACCTAGCTGACTCTGCTCACAGTATTAACTATTCTTGGGTTTAATCCTGTTTTGCAAAAGGACTGGCTATCAACCTACCAACAAGTACCTATTGAGCACAGTGAATAGGGCACTGGCCTTGGAGTAAGAAGAAACTGAGTTCAAATCCAATCTCAGACATTTAATAGCTGTGTACCCTTGAGCAAGTCATTTAACTCTTTGCCTCAGTTCCTTATATGTAAAATTAACTTAAGAAGGAAATGGAAAATAATTCCAGTATCTTTGCCAAGAAAACCCCAAGTGGGGTCATGGAGAATCAGGCATGACTGAAATGATTGAACAAGAAAAAAATAAATTAAATATTAAAAAAAATATTTTAAAAATATTAAAAAAAAATAAATCTATCTTGCCCTACAGGAAAGTAGGAGGAGAAGGGTATAAACTACAAAAAATAAATTTATCTTACCCTACAAGGAGGTAGGAGAAGGGAGCATGGATTTGGGGAGGTGGTAGCCAGAAGCAAAACTCTTTTGAGGGGGAACAGAGAGAAAGAGAGATGATAGAAAAAAGAAGGGGAAAATAGGATGGAGAAAAATATAGTTAGTAATCATAACTGTGAAAACATTTTTAAGCAAGTTTCTCTGATAAAGGCTTCATTTCTGAAATGTATAGAAAATTGCGTCAAATTTATAAAAATGAGAGCCACTTCCTGATTGATAAAGGATCAAAAGATATTAAGTTAGTTTTCAGATGAAATAATCAAAGCTATCTATAATGATTTTTTAAATGTTCTAAATCACTATTTATTGGAGAAATACAAATTAAAACAAGCATGAGGTACTACCTCACACCTATTAGATCAGCTAATAGAACAGAAAAGGAAAATGACAAAAATTGGAGGGGATATGGGAAATTTAAGACACGAATACACTGTTGGTGGAGTTGTGAACTGATTCATCCATTCTGCAGAGCAATTTGGAACAATTCCCTAAGGGCTATAAAACTATTCATATCCTTTAACCCAGCAATATCACTATTAGGTCTGTATCCCAAAATAGATAAAAATAAGAAAAAATGAAAGGGACCTAAATATATAAACATTTATAGCAGCTGTTTTCTGGTGACAAAGAAGTGGAAATTTGAAGGGATGCCCATCAATTGGGGAATGGCTGAACAAGTTGTGATATATGATTGTGATGGAGTACTATTTTGCTATAAGAAATGATGAACAGGATGCTCTCAGAAAAACTTTAAAAGACTTTCATGGGCTGAAGTAAAGTGAAATGTCCTGTGTACAAAGTAATAGCATTATTGTGAGATGGTCAGCAGTGAATTACTTAGCTATTATCAGCAACATAACAATCCAAGACAATTCTTAAGGACTTAAGATGAAAAATGCCATCAATCCCTGGAGAAAGAATTGATGGAGTCTGAATATGGATCAAAGCATACTTTTTTTTTGCTTTCTTTATTTTTCTTGGCTTTTTGTCTCTCTTTTACAATATGACTAATGTGGAAATGAGTTTTACATGACTACACATGTATAACCTGTATCAAATTGCTTGCCTTCTCAATGAAATGGGAAGGGATGGAAGGAGAGAATTTGGAACTACAATATTTAAAAAGAAATGTTAAAAATTGTTTTTACATGCAACTGGGAAAAATACAATTATAAATGAATAATTTAAAAAGACTATGTGATGGTTTAGCTATCCCAACCTCACTTGTTTTAAATTTCTAGTCTTTTCAGATTGCCCAGTTTAAAAAGAGAATAAGAACTGCTTATTGGAATGAAAAATGGGATAGGAAGGACAGTTTTCTGAGAAGTGTGGCTCCAAAAGGTAATATGACATAAGCATGTTCCCCCACCCCATTTGTGCATAGAAATTGGAGGTTAGAGGTTAGGAGTTGGGGGAATTGTAAACAGTTAACCTAATTAATTAGCTTATGAATGACATAGAGTCAGAGAATATAAGACAAGCAAGTAGTTTTAGAAATCAGCATATCTTTGTATCTAAAAATCTTTGTTGAAGACCTCAATTAGGGAGAAGTTGTTAAATTCTAAAGCAATCCATTTGACTTTCAGACACTTCTTACTGTTATGGTGTTTTTACTCTCTCCCCCCAATCTCTTAGTTCAAACTAAAACCTTCCTCTTTGTAACATCTATCAATTATTCAGAATTCTGCCCAGCAGGATCAAGCACAATAAATCTAATCCCATTTCTCCTTGACTTTTCTTCAAATAGCTGAATTCTACTATCAGACTCATAATCCCAGAAGTCTTCTTTACTCCATGTTAAAGAATATTGCCTTCCTTACCTAATGCTAACCAAGAATTTGAAAAATTAGACTATCCAATCATTATATGGACATCTGGGTTTTCCAAAGGGATTGTTCTCAGTATGTCATCCAAACACTGGTTTATGTCCTTCCTAGAATATATGGCAGATCCTATTTGGGTATGATAAAATGTCTCAAAATGGAAGCACAACATATGTATCCCACTTTTCTCATACTTCAATCTTTTTTGTTAAGGTTTTTAAGGCTAAGAACTGGTTCACTTATATCCCTGTATCTACTCCAGTGCCTCACACTTGATAGACAGATGATCAAATTGTGTTTGTTCATTTATCTTAAATTAATTTGTCCTCAGGTCTTCTCAGGGCTAAGTTGTGGAGGCAGCAAGAGATATTGACTACTTGTTTTCCATTCAAATAGTCATTTAAGATGAGGCAAAGTAATAAAGAGAAGTATCAGTATTTTTCACTATATTCCATTAAATTTGGATGCAAAAGTGGTCTCCCACATTCTTAAATTTTGCTTTGCTTCTCTACCCTATGAGAGGGCGTGTTCTGGATTCTGTGAGTGAAAAGAAAAGTAATAATAAAAGTGCCTTGCCTTCAAGAAGCTTACAATCATGTTGAAAGCTAGGACTAACACTAACTTAATGAACCATCCAGAAACATTCAAGACCCAGATTTCCATACAATGATTGGTTATCCTAATTTTTCAAATTCTTGGTTAGTTTTAGGTAAGGAAGCCTATATTCTTCTTAAAAAAAAAAACTATTTTAACCTCTGGATGAAGCAAAACAAATTTTGTCAGTTCACATTTTCCCTTCATGTTAAAACCTGTGTTTATTTTAAGGGGGGTTTTATCCATATGGTTCTGATTCATTTATACTTAACTCATCAAAATGTTGTCTCTGAACAGCTGTTTGACATCCAAGATTCCATGTGAAAACTGAACAGCAAAAATTTGGTTCAATACTTTGAAACCACTGAAGTATCTAAAAGCAACCTAATCTTCCCAGCTATTCCCTGAACAAGGTATGGTTTCTTTCCATTGCTCTATGTGATTGCTTATCCATGGGCATCTTCCCAGACCTAAAGTTTTGTTTTTTGTTGCTGTTGGAGTTGTTGTTTTGGGGGAGTTCTGTCTAGTTTAGTAAGGAAAACAGTATAGACATCTAATTAATCATTAATCATAGAGTGTGTCTTAAGCATCTATTTTGCATCAGTACTAAGGACCAGAACTACAGAGACAAAAATAATAAAGACCCTGCCCTTGAGGAGCTTACATTCTATAGGGAACTATAATAATAATCCTTTAAATGTGTAGATACGTACATATATTATACACACATATGTAAATTCATCCAAGAAGTATGTATCCAATGCCTACTGTGAATCAATACAATAATTCTTGAGGATATAGAATCCATTGTCTCACTTGAGCATTGAAACAACCCCCTTTGACAGTTAGAGAAGGGATTATTAGCTCTTTGTTACTCAAATATTCCAGTGGATCTGTGATATACTAGATGTGGATTTCCTTACAGTGGTGGCCATCATAACACAACCCTGACTGCCTCTCCTGAGACACACTTGTCTATGTCCTCCAATGAAGTCATCACAGGAGGTTCAACCAGTATTCTGGGAGGGTATCTTTATTTTCACTTGACACTATAAAGATACTAGTGGAATAGTTGAGCTATCCTTCAGTTACCCCTTACTATCACCACATAACAAGCTCATCATCTTCTTTTTTTTTAATGAAGTAGTTGATCTTTAGATTTTTTTAATTTTATGTTTATTTTTAGTTTACAATATTCATTTCCACAGGATTTTGAGTTACAAATTTTCTCCCCATCTTTCACCTTCCCACCACCCCAAAACTGTGATCCCACTGAATACCCCCTCCCCCTGTTCTCTCCTATATCCTCCCCTCCAACTTTTCAGTAGGGCAAGATGGATCAACATACCCCAGTGCCTATATATCTTATTTCCCAGTGCATGTAAAAATAAAAATAATTTTTTTAAACATTTGATTTTAAGATGTGGATTCCAGCTTCTTTCCCTTCTTCCCTCATTACCCACCCTTACTGGGAAGATAATAAATTCAATATAAGTTGTACATGTGTAGTTACACAAAACATTTCCATAGTGGCTATATTATGAAAGACTGACTATATTTCCCTCCATACTATCCTGCCCCCCACTTGTTCTATTTTCTACTTTGACACTGTCCCTTTTTAAAAGTGTGTGCTTCTAACTACCCTCGCCCTAATCTGCCCTCCCTTCTGTCATCCCCCCTCTCATCCCCTTCCCCTCTACTTTCCTGTAAGGTAAGATACCCAATTTAGTGTGTATGTTATTCCCTCCTTAAACCAAATTCAATGAGAGTAAGGTTGACCCATTCAACCTTCCTGCTCTTGCCTGCCATTGTAACAGTTTTTTTTTTTTGCCTTCCTGTTCTTCCCTGACATTGTAAAAGGTTTCCCTTGCCTCATTTATATGAGATAATTTACCCTATTCTGTCTCTCCCTATCTTCTCTCATTATATTCCTCTCTCACCTCTTAATTTTATTTTTTTTAAATATCATCCCTTCCTATTCAATTGATCCTATGCCCTCTTGTCTATGTATATGTCTACACATATATACACACACGCATATATGTATTTATACACACATTTATCCTCCTATGTAGACATATACATATATATGTATATACATACATTTATATTCCCTTCAACAATCCTCATACTGAGAAAAGTTTCATAAATTATAATAATCATTTTTCCATGTAGGAATGTAAATCATCCAGCGTTGATAAATTCCTTATGATTTCTTTTCCCTGTTTACCCTCTCATGCTTCTCTTACTTCTTGAATTTGAATGTCAGATTTTTTATTCAACTCTGGTTTTTTCATCAAGAATGCTTGAAAGTCCTCTCTTCCATTGAATGACCATGTTTTCCCCTGAAACATTATACTCAGTTTTGCGGGGTAGGAGATTCTTGGTATTAATCCTAGCTCCTTTGACCTCTGGAATATCATATTCCAAGCCCTTTGATCCCTTAATGTAGAAGCTGCTAGATCTTGTATTATCCTGATAGTGTTTCTACAATATTCAAATTGTTTCTTCCTGGTTGCTTGTAATATTTTCTTCTTGATCTGGGAATTCTGAAGCCTGGCTATAATTTTCCTAGGAGTTTTCTTTTTGGGATCTTTTTCAAGAGGAAATCACTGGATCACTTCAATTTCTATTTTGCCCTCTAGTTCTAGGATATCAGGGCAATTCTCAAGGCAATTCCTTGAGAATTTCTTGAAGGATGAATTCTAGGCTCTTTTTTTTTTTTTTTTTTGATCATGGCTTTCAGGTAATCCAATAATTTTTAAATTATCTCTCCTGGATCTATTTTCTATGTCAGTAGTTTTTCCAGTGAGATATTTCACATTGCCTTCTATTTTTTTTATTTGTTTAGATCTGTTTAATATTATCTTGATTTCTTATAGTCACTAGCTTCCATTTGCTCCAATCTAATTCTGAAGGAATGATTCTCCTCAGTGAGCTTTTGAAATTCTTTTTCCATCTGGCAAATTAAGCTTTTTAAGGTGTTCTTCTCCTCATTGGCTTTTTGGGCCTCTTTTGCCATTTGAGTTAATCTATTTTTTAAGGTGTTATTTTCTTCAGTCAAGTTATTGACTCTCTTTTCATGATTTTCTTGAATACTTGTCATTTCTCTTCCCAATTTTTCCTCTACTTCTCTTACTTGATTTTCAAAATCCTTCTTGAGCTCCTCTATGGCCTATAACCAGTCCATAAACTTTTGGCATAGGAGTTCTATCTTTGTTGTTTTCCTCCCATTCCATGCTTTGATCCTTTTTGTCCCCACAAAAGGAATCTAAGGTTTGACTGCTGTACTTGCTTTGCTTCCTTTGTTTGCTCATGTTGTAACTCAATTACTTGACCTTTGAGCTTTTTGCCACAGTAGAACTCTGCTTCCAGAGAGGAGAGCTTTGTCCCAAATTGCTGGGGTTTTCACAGATGCTAGAGCTATTAATTGGGTACCCTCTCTAAAGCCCCCACAAGCTCTGGCACCTGTTTATACATCCCAGGACCTACACCCAAGACAGTAATCCAAATCCAATCTGGTTAAAGCAAGAGCAATTACCATCTGAATGGTCACTTGGTCCCCCTACAATCTACATGCCAGAAACTCTGAAGCAGCTATGTGGTGGTGGCTGCAGGACTGCCACTCCTCTGCCACTTCTCACCCCAGGGGGCAGTGGCCAGAAATGCTCCTCCATTCCCCCCAATTCCACCAGAGTTCCACACTGACCTTTTACTTTGTCTTTGGCATTTATGGGTTGATAATTCTGGAAACTGCCACAGCTGCTAGAGATTCACTCTCCAGAAGTCTGCTCCAGCCACTACTGGTGGGGGCCGCCCTGAGGCTAAAACCATGGGCTCATGTGGGGATGGTCTGGGCTCCCAGTGAGCTGAGATGGACCCTTCCTGTAGGCCTGCCAGACTGCCTTCAGGGGGCATTTGTTTCTTTCTGTCACTTTGTGGGTTCTGTAGCTCTAAAGTTTGTTTAAAGTCATATTTTATAGTTATTTGAGGTGGTTATGGGGGGAGCTCACAGAGTTTTCCTGTTTCTACACCACCATCTTGGCTCCACCTTCCTCATCTTCCTTTTTGATCCTATATGTCTTTAGAGAAATCTTTTACTCTAGTCATCTTCATGAATTTGTTAGGGGTTGTAGTTTATAATTGCAATGCAGTATTCACAGCATCCACAGAGCACACAGCAGCTATGATTATCCTGGTGTAGTTGTGAATCACAAAATGTAACAGGCTCTCCACATGGAAGACAGAATCAAAGCATTTATTCAAAAACCAGAAAGCCAAATCCCATAACCAAAAAGCCAAATTCATCATAGTAGCCAGGAAGTTGGTACATATAACCAGTGCAGTAAACACCAACATTCCCAAGCCTTCAAAATCTTTTCCTCCATCAGGCCTTCAAAACAAAACAGGCTCCCTTAAGAAAGAATGCCTCTCTCTCACTCATGCTAGCTGCTTAGCCTCCACACTGCTTGCTCCCAGCAGTTCTGGCTCTCTCTCAGCTTGTGCTCAGCTTTTTTATTCTGGTTATTAGCTCCTCTCTGTTCTGCCCCTTCCTGTTGCATCAGCAATTTCCTCCCACTGTGGGATTCACAAATTCTGTTTCTTAATAAAGACTTGATACAATCAAGGGCAAGGCTCAACTGAAATAAGGAGCTAAGTGTTTGTTTCCTTGCCATTACAAGGGACAGGGAAGATCTTCAAATTCCTACTACCATTACAAGTATATTTACACTCATGTTATGCCTTTCCATGGCCCTCTGAGTGAGCTATTGCTCTCAGATTTCTCTCAAATTGCTCTGAGAGTTGGATGGGAATGTTCATCCCTCTAAGCTACAAATCCCAGCATGCCAGCCACTTATGAATCCCTTTATTTCTTTTAAAAGATGAGAAAACTAAGGTTCAGAGAGATTGATTGGTTTGCCCAGTTATAAAGCCAGAACATGGACTAGAACTAATAGGAGAATGAAACATATAAATGTAATAAAAGTTTTAAATAATTAAAGTCACAGGTTGTAGATAGAGATATAATCTGATGAAACATTATATTAATGTTTTATTGGGATAATGGTTAATCTGGGGAATAATTTTGATAAAACTGTCATCTTGACTGTATATACGATTCTGAACAATTCAAGAATCTAAAATACCTTTCCAATTATTCAGTTCTTCCTTTATTTCCATGATAAGTATTTTGAAGTTGTATTTATATACCCTGTATGAAGTTTAGTAGATTAACTCTCATATATTTAATTCACTTTGTGGCTTAAATTACTTTTCTCACCATTTTTGTGGTTTTTCTTAGCAATGAATATAAATGCCAAAGATGTTTGTAGGTTTCTTTTGTTTGCTGTTACTTTGCCAAACAACTTGCTATCTCATTTTGTTGGTTTCATTCTTCCAGCTGGGAGTCAAATGAAATTTTTCAACCAAGGTTCCATCTTCTATGAGAGAAACACCCAACATTTAATGTTAATGATGCTAAAACTCAATCATGAGCTTAGGTTGGCATTTGCCAACTTATTTATGACCACAGTACAGTAGGTCACTAGCAACAGTCACTCCACTTCATTTTTTATCATCCCTGAAACTTTCAGTCCCCTCAACCATTTTCAGGGCAAATTCTTATACTTCATGGCCTGTCCCTTGTAAAGTCAAATAAAAAAAAGCTCTCCTGAGGATAGTTGCTGTGAATAACTTTAAGGTTCTGATCGAATAGTATAGTGAACTCTATTTATTAAGCAAAAAAACTAAAGGGAAACTTTCACAACAATATAAAATGACAACTTATTGCTAAGGTAGCCACATAGTCTTAAACAAAGGACATCATTCAGTAAGAGATAATCTTATCAATCAGTATTGAGTACCCAAATAAAGTCTCCTTTCATCCTTAAGTAGAGGCTTACTTCTAATCATCCTTAAGCTAATTTTCCTTAAGGAGCAATCATCCTTAAGGGGTAGTGGAAAGTAGAAAGGCCATCTACCCTTAGGTCACAAGTAAGTTACAATCTTATCAGTCATCACTGAGTGATGAAGTAAAGGTCCTTTTTCATCTTGACTTGAGGTTGACTTCCATATCCCATGGCTCCTCTTCCATGCTCCCAGCTATTGCCTGGATTCAGGATACAATATATTTTGCCATCTTGCCATGGGTGCTGGAATCCTGATTCAGGTAGTTCACAGGCATTGGGAAAGAATTGCAAGTGGTCATCTTCAGGTTGAGAAACAAGAGAAACAGTGTGCTTGAATGGTAAGAGAATTTTATTTGAGTTTAGAGGTCCTAGACTTAAACCCTATCTCCACTACCAAGTGGTTATTTGTATGGGAGAGGGGTCAGTAGATTACATTCAATATCTCAATGGTCCTCTCTAGCTTTAAATCCAATGAGTTCATAACTCCAAATCCCAGAATTAGGCTCAGACTCATTTCTTCTTTCTACATCTTCTAAAATCAACACTTACAGTCTCAAGTTAACTCCCCACAGACATTCTGCCTGATTTTCCTCACAGAAGAGCAGACAAAAAACAGACAGCAGCAGACTTCATTCCACGTGGGGAAGCCCAGAAGAGATGTGGGAAAGCTCCAATGGGGCTTTATTTAGTGGATCTCACAAGTTTTGTTTTTTGGGGGGGTTTGTTTTTGTTTTGTTTTTTAAACCATGCAAACCACAGGAAAGTGAGAAGGAACGACCGTTATATCACAGTGTTTGTCAAGAAAGGCTGTGATTATTTATTTGGCCGTAAAAAAATGTCCCTGCCAAGAAACAGAGCTGCAAGGAATGGAGCAAATGACAACAGACTTCACCATTCTGTGATTCCATAATACATGAACCAATAATGGCTTGGGAACTTCTCAGGACAGATTGACACAGCAACCACTGCCTAAGAGGACAGAGAAGTTAGAGTTGAGTCAGTTCTTCCAACATTTTTAGTCTTTAACAGGAGAAAATCATTCCTTCCTGTGACCAGGGTCTACTGGAACATTTGGATGACACAGTATTCAAGGGTCAGTCTTCTCCATCTTTTAAAGTAAGCCATATCAAATGCTGAGAATCCTACCTAGTTAGTGCCTAGCAAACTTCTGTTAAATGAGTATCAACATTATAAAGAAAGCAAAGAAACAAAATTTCTGGAGAGTGTGAGTGAGATTAAGACAATATTTCTAGAACACTTTATGATGTGTGAAATGATTTTCCAATAGTCCTACAAAGTAGGTAATTCAAGTGTTTTTATCTTAATTTTACCGATGGGGATACTAAGACTGTGTGATCACTGAAGTCATAGAACTGGTAAGACAGATTATCAAAGGAGAAGATGTCGAGAATGCAGACAAGAAATCCTAGAACAGAGAGCCCTGATGACCTCCCCCTTGCCAGACATGCATCATGATTAAATTGTGGGACATAGATGATGATTCAACAAAAGACGCATTGAAGGGTATGGCAGACAAGTAGGAGAAGCCAGGTAGTAGTCACAAGAATGGAAGTAATATTGAAAGAGAATCTATAATGACATTTTTATTGAGGAAAATTTAATTCAATACATCCATTCATTGTCTGAATATCTAGATTCTCTCCAGATGGCCTGTTATATATCCTGCTGTTACTGAGTGATTTGAAGTTTCAATACATTAAAAGAAAATGTTTCAGAGGAGGACAACAATGCCTTCCTGCAGAACACTGCTTTGGACCAAGTTACAAACTCTCCATACTTTCAGTACTATCAAGAATAAAACAGTTCATAGGATCATAGGATACAGAGTTGGAAAAGTCTTTAGAGACAACAGAATTCAACTTCTTCATTTAGTTGATGATAACCCTGAAATCTGGAGAGAGGAAAGATTTGGGCAATGTTATACATGTTAGCATATACAGTCAGTAGCCAAAGTAGCCCATGAACCCAGTCAGATGCTCTGACTTCAAATTTTCTACGCCACTAATCCAAAAATGGTAGCACATAACCCAATAAACCAAATTCATTAAAAAAGAGAGAACTATGGAGGGCCTATGACAGCCCAGAAGTCCACATGTCCAGTACTATTTAGGGTACTAAAGGGGAAATCTGCTCTAATAAATGCCATATAATCAGGTTGGTATTGGAGAAGCTAGAATTATATTAGATAAGGGAATGTAAGGCAGATGTATTTGTCACATGTACAAGTACTGCAACACCATCCTGGCATGTAGATTCAGGTGGAACATGTGGGAAATAATTTAACTATCCTCAGCCTCAATTGTTGTTGATTTTCCAATGAAGAAATGAAATTGAGAAATATATTTCCAAAGAAGATGCAGATACTTTCCTTTCAGTATTCTACCAGCCACATAGCCCCACTGCAAGGCCTTGCCATTATTTCCAAGACCTATCAGTATACATCAGTACTTTAATTGTCCAGCATCTCATTATCATGGATGTTCCTTCTGTTGATACAGGTCAAACCCTTCTTTGTGTTCTCTGTTCATATGGCTTTTACCTATATCTTGCCATAAATCTTCCTTAGAAAGTACATCATATCAATGGCTTTCCTCTCCAGTAGGTATTTGAATATTCCAGGGGCACCACAGTAGGCCTCCTGCTACCCATCTATTATCCTTTCTCCTTTGGTCTGGCTGTATGACTGCCTATCACCTTCCTTTCTGCGTATACATCTCCCTGTCATTATTATGTGTGCGTGTATATATATATATATACACGTAATACTCCTTGCATTCAAGTTATCCTTGGTAATTTACTAAAACCTACTTAGGCCTTTTACACTATTGAATCCCTACCAGATACTTTTTGAGTCACCCATAATTTAGATACTTCAGATATACCATTTCAGGACTCACAGAGTTCATTGATTTTTAGTTGGAAGAGATTATAGAGAGATTATCTAGTCCAAACCACCAGATGAGGAAACTGAGGTTTCAGCAAAGGGAAATAATTTGGTTAAAATTACAGTGACTATGTGACAAAACTAGAATTAAAATAAAAATCTTCTGGTTCCCAGTCCAAGATTCTTTCCATTACATAATCTTGCCTCTTGGCTTACTCCCTCTCTCCTTTTCCCTAAAGCATGAATAGAGGCAAGGAAACATATGAGGATGTTACCCACTCACTTTCCCTTCATCATCCAGGAAAAAATTGTACCACAGTGTATTGGTTAGAATTGAAGGCTCTTAGAGTGTGATCATCTGCACTTATGCATGGGCCACTCTCAGCAATTATAGATTACATATCAACTAAGTTGTCCATACTCTCTGAAGAAAAGAAATGAACCCCAAAGTTATTTGCAAACATGAAGGTTCTGGGAGGGGAACCAAACAATATAAAGAGAGATTTATTGCTTGTTCAGATAAACTGACAGTAAAATAAAAAAACTTAATTATTTTGTTATGGATTTTGAGAGGCATCTTTCCCCACTGAACATATGAAAAAGTTTCAAAGCATTCTGAGGCAATAAAACATCTGTGACCCAATTTACATGAAACAGAATGAAACCGTGAGTTGTTATGGCAGCAAAGAGCAGAGACATAGTTGTGAACCCATCTTCCATTCTATATCAATTAGTGAACTATACTGTTTGAAAAAGGCCCTGCAAACATATCTATTAGAATTCTTGAGATTAATTGAGAGAGACCAGAAAAAATACTACCATGGAGAAAAATTCAAATAGGTACAAGGCAAATCAAGGCACATATGTAACAGGTTGGCTAATGGAAAGAAAACGGCTGTTAGAAGGTTAGTGGTAAAAGTGCAGACACATTGAGGACAAATTACTAGAAGAGACTCGTGCTTGAGAAATGTTGTGTGATCAGTTTCTCTGTGAGAATGGAATATTATTAACCCATTCTATACTGCTACTGTTCCATGTGCACATCACAGATAAGGAAGATCTACTTCCTGAAATACCAAAATAACAACACCACAACCACTGTCACTATTACTACTGCTGCTGCTGCTGCTACTACTACTAAAACTCCTATTGCTGCTGATACAACTACAAAAACTGGCACTACTACTACTATTATTATTTCTAATAAAAGTAGTAGTAGTAGCTAACATTAGGGTAATATTTTATGGTTTGCCAAGTTTACTGGTTTAAATAAAAGGAAGCTAAGTTCTGTATATATGTAATAACTAATCATAGCCATAGAAAATAGGCCAGGAACTATACCTCCTTTCTTGCCAAAGAAGTAGGGAACAATGGGAATGCAATGTGATATATGCATATGTATATATCTACATAGATATAGCTATGTGTATATACACATATGTATACATATGGTATACATACATGTATGTACATATGTGTGTATATATATGCAAACTAAAAGGTCAAGCAAAGACAATACAGTGAACAGCTTTGAAGAGATTATATGTATGTATGTATGTGTGTGTTTATATATATATATATATATATATATATATATATATGTTTATTTTTCCCCTTGATTAGAAGGAGGGGTCAATTATTTCAGGAATGAGGGAGCAATATACAGAAATTATTCCACATAAAACAATACCAATAAAAGGCATTTTAAAGCAATTTAAATGATCTCTCTTCTGCAAATGGTCACATGGTATAATAGAAAGAACACTAGATTGGGAATTTGAAGACCTGGGTTTGAGAAACAGGTTGAGAAATTCATTTAGAAAAGTCACTTTACATTTCTGATTATCAATTATCTCATCTATAAAATGAAACTAATAACACTAGACTAGCAATGGTACAAAGTAGGTCCTAGAAAAACATGGTAGAATAAGGAGTTGTTAATAACTGTCTAGGAACTAAGAAAATATTCAACCATAGGGAAATATTTTTAATACTTGTCACTCTAAGTAAAATTTTCTAGAATAGGAAACAGTTATATATATATATATATATATATATACATATACATATATATATATATATATATATATATATATATATATATATATATATATGAGAGAGAGAAATGTGCATGAATCTTGGAATATTTTTGAGTAGATTTTTTTCTTGATTTGACATATAAGTTTAAAATCTGTTCAAAGGAAAGTATAGAATATTGGCATATGGCAATTTACTAAATGGAGGAGAAAATCTAGGCAACACCTACTTCTGGAACATATCAAGCCTTAATCATGCTAGCAATTCATGTTCTTGAATCCACGTTGAAAACTGTCAAAATTTCTGACTTGATAACAACATATTGTATTGTGAATAGATCTATATACATGTTTGTACAGTTTTATGGTCCGTATATGGTTTTATATAATGTCTACATCCTTAAATAATACATACTTATATTTGATATTGCAAATGATATTGATATTATCAAAATATTATCAAATTGATATTATATGCATGCATATATGATTGGTATTGCAAATGTTTTAGTGTAATCTATTAAGGCTTAAAATTGCACAAAGACTTTTGGAACAACTTGTACATGGATACAAAGTCCTTAAAACATATTGTCTTTTGGCTTTTAATGAAACTCTGGGAGGAAGATATTAAGTGTTATTATTGAACTTTTATGCATGGCAAAGTTCAGTCTCAAAGGTGGGAAATGAATGGAAGTTTGGTTTTGCAAATAGAATGTTGGACTTGGGGTCTAGATACTGTGGGTTCAAGTTCTGCCTCTCATTAGTTATGTGCAAATGAGTAAGTCATTTAACCTCTATAAGACTCAATTTTTTCATATGTAAAAATGAGAGGGTTGGACCAAAGGTCCTCTAAGATTTTTCCCAGCTGCAAATCTTGGATCCTATAACTGTTCCAAAGTCAAAGAACTGATAAACTGCTGGAGCATGACCTTAGCTTAGCTAAGTGAAGAGAGGCGTCTTACTTTAAGTTTACTATGGCAATCTGTTCAATTAACTCAGTGAACAAATTATTTGCTGAGCATAAAACAGTTCTCAAAAAAAAAGTAGAAATATGCCAGAGTCTGAGAACTAAAGGTAGAAAATCAGGCAGAGAACAAATCTGTGAGAAATGGCAACAGGAGTATCTATAGGTATTCATCTGTTAAAAATGAACTGAAAATACTCAAGAATTAATCTACCTCTGAAAGTGACTTCTAGGAAAACGATGGCACTGGTGCCTTCTGACTAACCACTGACATTGATTTTTATTTATTTTTGATGTCTAATTTTTAGGTTTTTAAATTTTATAATTTTATTTTGATAACATTATCTACTTTCCTATTTCAATATATCTATGTTCTCATTCCTTCATTAAATGCAGACCACACACACACACACACACACACACAAACACACACACACACACACACATACACACACACCAGTCTTATTCCAATGCTTCTGTTTTGCACAGAGGTTGCCAAAGATACGTCAGTGGGACACAAGTTCTGTGGTTGCAGGATCACAGCAGCTTAGTATGGAAAAGTTCAAGTGTAAATTGGCTGCTAAGTGATCATGACTTTGTCCTTGACAATCCATGAGACAAAGTGCTTCTGTAATGATCCTGCTTCTTAGAACCCACAGCTCCATCTCCTTCAAGAGAATTTTTTTATGATTCTCCCCATTATTAGTTTCCTCTGTAGCCAAATCATCGTATGTTTATTTTGCTTACATCCTTAGTTTATTTACCTATAAACATTTTGCTTTTCATTAAGAAAATGTAAGCTTAAGAATAGATACTATCTCATTTTTGCATCTTTATCTCTAACATGTAGCACCATGATTGCCATAGAGTAGGAGTTTAAAAAATGGTTACTGATTGATTCCACTTTTTCAGTGATGCTTTTAGAGTGACGAAAGTGGGGGGGGGGCAGTGTTAAATATTATATAAAATCATATCTAAAGATTACACTATTCTGGGACTTTTTGGCTTCTCCGCTGTGCCCCAGGAGTCCCATTACTGGGAAAATTTTATCCCCCTACAAGATCCACCTCATTAAGACATCTGTCCCTCTCATTGGAGGTGGAGCCATGAATTCCCAAACCTCCATTTAGGAAAGAACTCACACCAGACTCCTCATTTCTCATCTGCCTGCACTACTTAGTCTAGGATTCTCTGACTTCTCTACTCTGCCCCCTAGTGCAGAAGCTCCTCTTGCCCACCTTCAGCCCACTTTTCAGCTTCTGTTTGTATATTGTCTTCCCCCATTAGAGTATAACTCCTTCAGGGTAGGGAATTCCTTTTTTTTCTATATTTGTATACTCAGTGCCTAGCACAGAGCTTTGTACATAGTAAATAAATACTTGTTAACTATTGAGCATCCTTAGTCTCAAAATTATCCATTGTGAAATCCATAAAATGAGTTACAAACTGATCTTCTGGATTAGAAAAAATAATTGAGAACTCCATCCTAAATGAAACTAGATAAAAGGATTCTTGGCCAGGAAATGTTAGGTTGGAAAAGTAAACGAGCCAGTTGTGTAACAGAAGTGAGAGATGACAGAGATAGCCTGTGCTGATATCCAGAAAATGTTAAATGATAAGGAGGCCTGTCATGGATTGGGCTGATCCTCTCTAGAAGGTTTATAGCATAACAAGGCCCAAAATTATATATACAAAGGCATGGATGAGAATAATGAATACAATTACAAGCAATTATTCATTATAGAGTTGTTTCAAAAATCCAAGTGAGGCAAAGTTTATTTTGTGTGCTTGTAACTCCTATTACTATCTTAGGATTCTGGGCTGGAGGGTACATTAGAGGTGTTCATTTTTATTTTTTACAAATAAACAAAACAAGAGGCAAAGATATAAAGTGACATCCTCACATTCCTGCAGTTAAGTCACTGTCTCCCTGGTTTTTCTTTTTCTTGTTCTTCAGATATTCTATGATCTGGTCTAACTGATCTCCTTCCTGTTCTCTTAATTTCCATCTCGTATAGTATGTGGAAGTGAAAAGAGATCTGTATTCAGAATAAGAAGGTCCTGCTTGGGTCCAATATTTATTTGCTATTTATATAGCCATGGGCAAATAATTTCCCACTTCTGGGTTTAAGTTTCCCCATCAGTTGGAGGAGGGAGTTCGGACTGTAATATACATAAGATTGCTTTCCATTTTAAATCTATGATCCTATCACCTTTTTGTAACAGAATCCCTATCCTTTGATTCTAAATCTAGTACCTTTCACACACACACACACACACACACACACACACACACACACACACACACACTACCTTTGTAAAGTTCCTTGAAGGCAGAGACCTTGCTATATATACCTTCTCCCTTTCCTTATGCAATAAACAATAAGAACAAAACATTTTGGATCTACTTCAACAATTAGAATAGAGACTTCCATAAAATTGGCACTTAATAAATGTTATTTGTTGAATTAAATGGAAAGCAATAAATTTCCACTTCTTACTACATTTCAGTCCATATTTTCCTTTCTTCCTGACAACATAATCATACATCCAGGGTTTTGTTTCAAATATGGAAAGCTGAAGAAATGTGTGAACTCAAAGTTAGCCTTTCAAGGCTTAAATCAGACTCCAGGCCCATACTCATTCTAATGTTGTTATGACATAAAAAAGTATTAGGCAAACAATATCTCTTCTCTAGTATACTGCATTCTAGGTAGCTGCATCATAAAAAAGGCCTTCAAGAAGTGAACTGACTGGACAGCTGCATCACAAACAGACCTTGAGGAAGTGAATTTGCCACATATTTATATATATATATATATATATATACATACATACAAAAAAAAGTCTCTTCCAGCAGAGAGAACTAATAAATGAGTGGATAAATCAAATTACATTTGTCAAATATGTAGTAAGTACCTATTCTCCTATCACTTTTTGCCTATACTGTTTTTTTTCATCTTTCATTTTTACATTATATTTTCAATTTCTTTCCTTCCTGTCCCCCAAAATTTGAAAAAAAAAAGTAAATATGCATAATTAAAAAAAAAAACCTGAAAGAGAGGATATGGACTCAGGATACAAAGTAACACAGCTATATTTTAGACACAAAACAGTGGAAATTTGCTTGTGCTATATAGCAACAGCTGCTTTATCAGTTTCCCTGTCTCAAGTCCTTTCCACAACCACATCCCTTCCCCCAATACATCTTCCATAAAGTTGCCAAAGTAATATTCCTAAAGTATAGTTCTTACTATGTCACTCCCCTGTTCTAAAAGGTTCTATGCCTCCCAAATGATGAGAAGATAAAATGAAAAGCCGTCTATTTGCCATTTAAAGCACTTCACAGTCTGTTTCAGGCCTACATTTGGAGACTTATGAAAGGTAGTTAGGAACATGAATCTGCTTATGAAAATAAGCAGTGACCCAGTGAAGTAAGGCTTGACAATGTCTGGGGCATAGGTGTTCACACCGACATCTAAGAGAAAGTTACTCTTATAGAGTTTGGAGAGAGCAGTTGATTTTTTTAATGTGATAAGTTGAAGTATACTGGAGCTATGGGGACTCCAGAACTATTTGTTATGTGATATAGGGCCAATGCTACTTACTTGATGATAGAAGTTGAGTGTTTGATTACTAACTTTAAGGTAAGGGGTAATGCACAGAAAGGATCGAAAGTCTACACCCAGAAAGATAAAAGACAGTTGAAAGGACAGATTTCAGAAATGGATTAAAAGTAGATAATTTTCTCCTATTATTTTCCTTCACACACTCTGTGATCTAGCATAACTGGCCTCCTTCCTGATCCTCATACTTTCCATCTCCTACAGGGTACTGAAGTGTAAAGAAAGTTGGATTTGGAATAAGAAGACTCATATTGGGTCCTGCCATTTGCTATCTGTGTAACCTTGGGCAAATCATTTCTCATCTCTGAAACTGAATTTCCTCATCAGTCAAAGGAAGGAGTTTGGACTACATCACATCTAAGGTTCCCATTCTAAATCTATGATCCTATGACCCTCTGCAAAATGAAATTTCTATTTCTGAAACATATTACCTTTTTATCTCCACTTCTTAGATCCTTAGCTTCCTCCATTGTTTATTTTATGTGGCTTTGCCAACACAAGAACTTTCCTGATGCTCTTAGATATTAGTATCTTCTCATTCACCAAAAACCTTATATATATATATATATATATATATATATATATATATATATATATATATATATATATATATATATATATATATATATATATATATTACATATCTATCTATCTAATGTATATATACACATATATATATTCCACATAGATGTAAATGAATATATTTGTTTCTTCTGCTAAAATGTATGCTACTTGGGATGGAGTCAAGATAGCAGAATAAAAGCAAGGACTTGCTTGAGCTTTTCCTGAAACTCTTCCATACACCTGTGAAAAATTACTCTAAACAAATTCTAGAGCTGCAGAACTCACAAAATGATGCAGTAAAACAAATCTCCAGTCCAAGATATCCTCAAAGGTTAACAGGAAGTGTCTATCACACTGGGCTAGAGGCAGAGAGCAGTCCAGTGTGGGCCACACTAACAAATACAGGCCAAAGCAGGCCTCAGGACTGAACCACTGGCTGCTGTGGAAGTTTCCAGACATTTTGGCCGGCACACATCAAAGCACAGAAGGTCAGTGGGAAAGCTGTTGAACCTAGGTGAGAGAGCAGCAAGGGCTGGTCCTAGCCCCAGAGCAGGGGAGGTGGTGACAACTGCAGCAGCAGTGGCTGCTTCTGGAGCTCCCAGTCCAGAGACTATTTGGGGATCAAGCTGCTGACCAGAGGATGATTGCAGGGACCTCTTTGTTGTCACAGAGGCAAGATTCTCTTGCCTTGCCCTACTTGGATCTGGGTAACAGTCCTAGGTGGTAGTCCCGTGGTGAAGAGGAGTATTGGTTTGGCAGAGCTTGTGTCTATGAGGGAGAGGGAATTCTTCTCAGAGTTCCAAGGCATAAAACAGTGCTTGTGGTCACTCACAAACCAGAACACAGGCAAGGAAAGGAGCAAATACCTCTCTTTTGATCATATCACCTTGGAAGAGCTGAAAATTTACAGTGTCCTGGAAGTAATGCTGAAAACAGCTGCACAAAACCCCTGAAGCTTGGGACAGTAAACCAACACCCACACCCACACCCACACCCACTGGAAGCAGAGTCCTACCTTGACAAAGAATTAGAAAGTCAAGTATTTAAATGGGAAAATGAGCAAACAGCTTTAAAAAAAACTCAGAGTATAGAATCTTACTTTAGTGACAAAAAAGATCAAAACATAAAACCAGAAGAAGAAAATAAAGTCAAAAGTTCCTACATCAAAAGCCTCCATGAAAAATATGAATTGATCATAGGCCATGGAAGAGCTCAAAAAGGATTTTGAAAATCAAGTAAGAGAAGTAGAGGAAAAATTGGGAATAGAAATGATAATGACACAAGAAAACCATGGAAAACAAGTCAACAAAACAAGTCCTTTAGCTTGCAAAAGGAGACCCAAAAAATACTGAAGAAAATAATACCTTAAAAATAGAATAATGTAAATGGCAAATGAAGTTCAAAAATACAACGAGGAGAAGAATGCCTTAAAAAGCAGAGCTTACCAAATGGAAAAGGAAGTCCAAAAGTTCACTGAATAAAATAATTCCTTAAAAATTAGAATGGGGCAAATGGAAGCTAATGACTCTATGAGAAATAAAGATATTATAAAACAAAACCAAAAGAATGAAAAAATGGAAGACCATGTGAAATGTCTCATTGGAAAACCATTGGCCTGGAAAATAGATCCAGGAAAGATCATTTAAAAATTATTAGACCACTTGAAAGTCATGACCAAAAAATGAGCCTAGACATCTTCCTTTAAGAAGTTGTCTGATATTCTAGAACCAGAGGGCAAAATAGAAATTGAAAGAATCTACTGATCACCTCTTAAAAGAGATCCCAAATGGAAAACACCTAGGAATCTTGTAACCAAATTCCAGAGTTCCCAGGTCTAGAAGAAGGTATTGCAGGCAGCCAGAAAGAAACAATTCAAGTGTTGTGGTAACACAGTCAGTGTAACAAAAGATCTCGCGGTTTCTACATTGGGGGATTTGAGGGCTTGGAATAGGATATTCCGGAGGTCAAGGGAGCTGGGATTGAAACCAGGAATTGCCTTCCCAGCAAAACTGAGCATGATACTTCAGGGGAAAATACAGATATTCAATGAAATGGAGGACTTTCTGGCATTCTTGACGGGGGGAACCAGAGATGAATAGAAAATCTGACTTTCTAATATAAGAATCAAGAGAAGCATGAAAGGGTAAACAGAAAAGGAAAAACAAAGGACTTATTAAAGTTAAACTGTTTATAATCTCATACAGAAAGGAATGCTATTTAGAGAATAAAATTGAGGCATGAGAGAGGAATATATTGGGAGAAGGCAAAAGGGAAAGATAAAATGGGGCAAATTAGCTCACATAAAAGAGGCAAGAGAATGCTTTTGTAATGGAGGAGAAGAGGGGGGAGGTGAGAGGAAATGAGTGAATCTTGCTCTCATTGAATATGATTTAAGGAGGGAATAACATACACACTCAATTGGATATCTTACCCTACAGGAAACTAGGGAGAAGGGGAGAAGGAGAAGGGGATGATAGAAGGAAAGACAGATTGGGGGAGGAGGTAGTTGGAAGTAGCAACCCTGAGGGTCTTCCCCTCCCAGCTTGATTTTTTTTTCTTCTTTTTTTTCTAATTAAAGGGACCATCTTTTCACTCACTACTTAAAATGCGTATTCATAAGATGGGTGTTAACTCACACTAAGGGAGTACAAGAAAAGTCCTTAGGCTAAAAGGGCCAGGGTCTCCCATTGCATCCTGATTCATCTCCAGTCCTCCTGATGAATATTTGGTCACTGGATCTAGGCTCTAGGAGCCCCCTCAAGCTCTCCTTGAGTCCTTGAGGTACAGGTTCTGGAAACCTTCTTTGGACTCTTGATTAAATTGTCTCATTTGATGAGGCATTTGCATAAGGCAATAAGCCTTACATTGTGGCTGGGCTGAGACCTCTAGCCTAATTACTAGCCTAGCCCTTCACTGTTCATCTACTTACCACCCTGGAGCCAATCAAAATATCAATCCACCCTTCAACTGGCCTAGCCCACCAATGTCTGTAGCCTCCAGCTACCTCACCCTTAATCACTCATTGACCTCATTAAGTCCTCCTGAAGATCCTCCCCAAACTCCTCCTCCGGACCACCCCTAGATTCCTCCCACAACCTTCTGTATATAAGACCCCATCTCACACCATGTGGTGTGAGAGTGCCATAGAATGCCATAGAATAGTGAGAGCACCATAGAATGACCTAGCACAGACTTACTCTATGTCTAATGTAAGTGAACTTTTAATAAATTTTACTTTTCTTTGGCTGAGAAGACTTGAGTTGAATTCATTCAGCAGGACCCAGCATGTTGGTATTTTGGGATCTCCAGAGCAACCCTAACCCTCTTAGTGGGTACCCTCTTCAGATCCAGATGGCTATAGAGGTGAAAGTGGGGCTGATGACCTTGCACAGCCCTCCCTCATTCAAATGAAAGTCAACTGCATGTCATGGCATCATTTCCTTGATGGCATGGTTCTCTTCAAAATGAAGGACAAATACAACTTTTGAAAAGGGACAGGATCAAAGGAGATAATAGAATAAATGGGGGTAGGATAGGAAGGAGGGAAATATAATAAGTCTTTCATAACATGACTATCATGGAAGAGTTTTGTATAACTACACATGTATAACCTATATTGAATTGCTTGCCTTCTCAATGAGGGTGGGGGGAGGAAAGAAAGGAGAGAATTTGGAACTCAAAGCGTTAAAAACAAATGTTAAAAATTGTTTTTACATGCAAATGGGAATTAAGATGTACAGGAAATGGGGTATAGAAATTTATCTTGCCCTACAAGAAAGTGAGGGGGAAGTGGAGAGGGGAGTGATAGAAGAGAAGGCAGACTGGGGAAAGGGGTAATTAGAATGCATGCCATCTTGGATTGGTGGGGAGTAGAGAGATAGGGAGAAAATTTAGAACTCAAAATCTCATGGAAATGAATGTTGAAGACTAAAATAAATAAATTAATAAAAAAAAAACCAGAAGAACAAAATACCTGTGATACTCATAGTTTTGTCTTTTTATGTCCAGTACCTAGTATATTTCCTTTTACATTGTAGATACTTAATAATAATGCATGTTGATTGGTTACCTACCTGTCAGAAAATGTCATTGGCACTGGTAATATAAAGGCAAAAACAAAACAACCCCTTCCCTCCATGAGCTTACATTTTTATGTGCAAGATAAAAACAGAGAGGAATGAAGCAGAGACAAGTTTTTTTTTTGCTTTTTGGAGAGCTATTGGGGTCAAGTAACTTGCCCAAGGTCACATGGCTAGGGTTTTGTTTGTGTGTGCATTAAGTGTCTGAGGCCAGATCCGAACTCAGGTCCTTCTGACTCCAGGACCAGCGCTCTATTCACTGTGCCACCTAGCCGCCCTAGAGACAAATATTTTGAGCAAGATATAGTTGGTCCCTTGTTTTCTATATGTAGCCTCCATACAACCTAACAGTACCCTATAATTATACTTTTAACTTTTTAATATTTTATTGTAAAGTTATGAATATTATACCCCTACTGATGAAGGGGTATGCTGGAACCAGTTAAACAGGCTTAAGAGAGCAGATTGTTAAATTTTCAGGGTTAGCATTTATACCTCAAAATTGTCAAAGATTTTAATCAGGGATCAATATATTGTTTTATTGATTAAGACCAGGACTAAGTAAACTATTAACTGTACCAATTATACCAATAATAACTAACATTTATCTAACACTTATGATAGGCCAAGCATTGTTCTAACTATTTTACAATGATTATCTCAACCCTGAGAGATTGGTGCTATTATTATCCCCATTTTCAAAATTAAGAAATGGAGGCAAATAGGTGAGTTGCCCAGGGCCACACAATTGATAAGGATCTCATGCCAGATTTTAAATCAAATCTTCCTGACAGTACCGTAGACTCTAGGTTTATCCACTGTGCTTCCTAGCTTCCTTGAAATATGGCCTCTACTTTCAGGAGTTAAGAATGATTTTTTCTAATTTTTTTTAATAATGTAAGACATTATTTAACAATGTAAAAGTCACTGTTAGTAAGATAAGTTATACAAAAACAGGTGGCAGGCTAAATTTGGTCTATGGTCCATAGTTTGCCAACCCCTGATGTAAACATAAGAAAACGATAGAGAAAATGTTAATTCAAACTTATCTTAAAAGTGTCTAGTGCATTCATTTTTTTGAGAGTCAGTTGTTAAAAAACATTTACCAGCACAATATTGCCTGGATGTCAACAAAAACAGTAAAAATGAAAATAATAATGATGATAAAATGGATAAAATGTTTCCATTTGAAAGCCTACATAGCAAATATTTTGATCTCATAATTTTGTGTATTTATACCTATTCTCTTTAAAATAAATCATATTTTAGACTTAAGGATATATTTTTGTCAATGTTATATTTATTAATCAGATGAAATATGTAATAGCAAAAAAAGCCCTGTTTCTGAAATCTGGTCATTACCAAGCACCTGCTACTTGCTTACACAGAGGCAGCTATATAGTTTAGTGGAAAGGATGCTGGGTCTGGAATCAGGAAGACCTTAGACACTCACTAGCTCTGGGCGAGTCACTTAATCTTTGTTTGCTGTAATCCACTGGAGAAGGAAATGTCAAATCACTTTACTATCTTTTCCAAGAAAACCACATGACAGTACTGGTGTGTTATGGTCCATAGTATGGTCAAAAAGAGTCAGATACAACTGAAAGACTGAACAAAAAATGTGCCAGGCATTTTGATAAGTTCTAGATAAAAAAGAGAAAAAAATGCCCCTTCCCTCAATCAGCTTAAAATCTAATGAGGGAAAATAGCATGTAAATATATATATACAAAGCAAACTATACATAGGATAAATAGTACATAATTAATGGAGGTAAGGTACGGAAATTAAGAGGGCATAGGGAAGTCTTCCTGTAGAAAGTCAGATTTTAGTTGAGATTTGAAGGAAAACAGAGAGGCCAGTAATTAAGAGTTGAGGAGGGAGAGCATTCCAAGCATGGGGGGATGGCCAGAGAGTGAAGAAAGGAAGTATCTTGTTAGTAGAACAGCCAGGAGACCAGTGTCACTGGATTGAAGAGTACTTGTGGGAAGTAAGGTTAAGAGAACTGGAAGTGTAGGAGGAAGCTTAGGTTCGAACATCTTTGAATGGAAAATAGAGCATTTTGTATTTGCTTTTAGAGGCAATAAGGAACTAGCCCCTAGAATTTGAGTTGAGGGTCACGGTGACAAAAATCAAACCTGCATTAAAAAATTAAACCTGCATTAAAGGAAAATTACTTTAGTAGATGAATGGAGGTTGAATTGGAGTAGGTAAAGACAAGGTAGGCAGATCCACCAGCAGGCAATTGCAGTAGTCCACATGTGAGGTGATGGTCCCATGTAAGGTGTCAATGTCAGAAGAGAGAAGTGGCCATATTGGAGAGATGTTTCAAAAGTAAAATCAACAGACTTTGGCAACAGATTGGATATGGGAAATGAGAGACAGTGAGGAATCCAGTACGATTCTTGGTTGAGTTCCTATGGGACTAGGAGGATGGTGTTGCCCTCTACAGTAATAGAGAAAGTACAAGTCAAGGAGGGTTTAGGGGAAACAAATTCTCTACAATGTCAGATTCTGCAGACAACTCCACCAATCAATCTTTAGCCAAAGAGAAACATGGATCTTAGAATTAAGGGAAACCTAAGAAACTAGTTGGGTCCTCTAATTTTACAGATACATCACTGGTTTTGTCCTTCATTCTCCAAGAGGCCCAAAATGACATCACTATGCTAGAGTCAAGTTTCACTGTATCTGACTGTGGCTGATCAGACCAATACAAATGTTCTACCACACGTAGGGCACAATACTGACGTCCAGAGGAACTACATTAACTTATCTAAGATGTGTTGTTGTGAGGATCAAATGTGATCCCATATATAAAGCACTTTGTACACTGTGCTGTACTATACAAATACTATTATTATTGTTATCTCATTTTGTATGTACTTATTTGTGTGCACGTTGTTCTCCCTCCCAGTGGGCAGGCATTCATGGACTTGGAATTAAGTACACTTAGTGATGTATCTAAGTTCTGATCTTCATCAAGTATCTTTATCTAATGTGTCTTCTTAGTGCAGGAAATTCAAGTCATGACAGGTCCTACAATCCTGCAAAAGTTTTAACTTTAGGTATAGTGACAGATATGTATCTGTTATCAGAGAACCAGCCTAGCTAAAGTGCAGAAAGGCTTAGCACAAAATAACTTTCACCAGTGATGAACTTTTTCAACCATAGCTGCTCTGGAAGACTAGCTACAAAAGCAACAAGAAGTTGCAATCTGTGTTGGTGGCAGGAGTAGACACACTGATTAAGTCACACATACTTGAAGTGTTGGAGTAAGAAAATAAGTGATATACTTATCAGCATCTTTCCTCTGAAAAAATATGGCATGGCCACTGAATTAGCAGAAGATTTACAACACCTTCTGTTCTAGCTTGCCCCCATTGATTGACAGAATAATCTGTTGGAGGAAGAAAAAAAATCCCTTTCTTATAATTGGAACAAACACTAAGCAAGTATTTTAAACCTAAAATGCACTTTGAGCCATAGGCACCATTTTTGCTTTTCTTTTGAGTCCCAGGGTTTTACAACAAAGAGAAACTTTGTTTTTCAGTCATTTCAGTCATGTCTGACTCTTCTTGACCCCATTTTGGGTTTTCTTGGCAAAGATACTGGAGTAGTTTGCCATTTCCTTCTCCAACTCATTTTATAGATGAGGAAACTGAGGTAAACAGGGTTAAGCATCCAGGGTCACACAGCTAGGAAATGTCTATGGCTGGATTTGAACTAAATTTTTCCTGACCTCAGGTATGGTGTTCTATCCACTGAGTGATCTAGCTTCCCAGTATATCACCTAGAATGAATGCAATGCTTGATAACTGCTTTTAATTGATTATTTGTATTTTAAATTCATAATATACTTGTATTCAGAATTTTAAAAGCACGTGTGTATTTTTGGAGGGAGGGAAGTGTTGGATGGTTATCAACACAGTTCTAAGCATAGCTCATATAACTTTGTTCCCTTATATGAAACAATGTCATTGAAAAATATTCTCATTAGTATAATGTAAACTGAACCCTCTATGATATCACTAAACCCTTTATAACTTTATTCAGCGTCTAAGACTCAGATCAAATGGTTAGTGATAGTTCTTTTCTTAGTATCTTGGTGACCATGACAAAGTCACTTAACCTCTGGGGGCCTCATGAGCTAAATGAGGGATTGGATTAGTATACTTAATTTGTCATTTTATGATCCAAGTTAGTGCTTAGTACTACCTTAACAGAATAACAGACCCCTGACAGATTCATTTTAGGTACCATGCCTATGGAACCCAAAGCCCATTAGACATTATTTTGACCAATATCATTGATTTGAAGAGCCTGTTGATGATAATACATGGCAATCTCTATCATAAAATGTATTCCATAGTGGATCTCTTAGTAATAATCATAAACTCCTCAATTTGGGCATTTGAGACCGCATTTTAGCTTTTAAGTTAGGTGAATATTGAAGAAATATGTTTAACCAAGGAAGGGTAGCCAGAGAAACCTGGTTGGGGCTATAGATCTGGCCGCAACAACCAAAGGGTTGAAATGAGGACACCTGCACTTGCTATACGTATAGGAATCTGAGCTTCCACAAGCACAGGTAATGCCAGTGCAGTAGGTAAAGAAGGAGTCTTGGAAAACATTCCTTTAAAATGTTGACAAAGTCAGAAAAGGCCCTTTGACTCCATGTCTAGACAAAACAGTATAAAGTGGAAGCACAATTCCAATACAATGGTGCCATTGTAATAATTTAAATAATTTACCCACATGGCAGCTAGGTGGTACGTTACACAACTGGAATCAGATAGACTTGAGTTCAAATTTAGCTGTAGGCTCTTGGCTGTCTGACCCTGGACAAGCTGCCTAACTTCTATCTGCTTTAATTTCTTCTTCTGTAAAATGGGGATCATAATAGCACCTACCTCACAGGCTTGATGTTAAGGATAAAAGTAACTAATATTTATATTTGCAAACTAGAAAGTACTTTATAAATGCTAGTTATTAATGGAACCAAAATTAGAAGGAAAACAGAAAACAAAAAATGTTCATAGTAAGTTTTGCTGAAAAATGCCTCATTTTTCAAATACATAGGGAAATGAGTCAAATTTATAAAAATAAAAGCCATTTCCTGTTTGATAAATGGTCAAAGGATATGAACAAGCAGTTTTCAGAAGAAAAAAAAAGACCAAAGCTATCAATAATCAGATGAAAAAATACTCTAAATCACTACTGATTAGAGAAATGTGAATTAAAACAACTCTGAGGTAACACCCCACACTTATCAGATTGTCTAACATGACAGAAAAGGAAAATGACATGTTGGAAGGGATGTGGGAAAATTGGCACACTAATGCATTGTTGAATTGGAAATTGAGGGGGATGCCCATTAATTGAGGACTGGTTGCACAAGTTATAGTGTATGGTTGTGATGGAATACTATTATGTTATAAGGAACAATTAACAGAAAGGTCTCAGAGAATCTGGAAATGGGGTGTATAGGTGGAACAGTGAATAGAGCACCAGCCCCGGAGTCAGGAGGACCTGAGTTCAAATCCAGCCTCAGACACATGACACACTTACTAGCTGTGTAATCATGAGCAAGTCACTTAACCCCAATTGTCCTGCCTCCCCTCCTCCAAAAACCAACAAAAAAAAAAAAACCAAAAAAACAAACAAAAAAAGAAAATCTGGAAAGACTTATATGAACAGATGCAAAGTGATAATAGAACCAGGAGAATATTATGAACAATAACAGCAATATTGTTATGATGATCAATTGTGAAATACTTAGCTACTCTGAATCAAAGCAATTATCTATGACTAAAGGAAACATAATGAAAAGTGCTATCCACCTCCAAAGAGAAAACTAATGAACTCTGAACTCAAATTGAAGGATACTTTTTTTTAACTTTTATTTTCCTTTTTTGTCTGTGTCTTCTTTTGTAACATGGCTAATATGGAAATAGTTTTGCGTGACTTAACATGTTGTAGCAACAAGCACCCCAGCATCCCCAGGTGGCTGCCAACATAGGTTCTTAGATTTGCTTTTCTAAAGGAAAGCAACTCAAAATGGGTTTACAAGTTTACTTTAATCAATCAAACATATATTGTTTACCTAGTTCAGGGGGAAAAGGTCAGAACCCTGAACTTCAGAGTATATAGACAGAAGTTACAAGACAGAGAAACAGATCAAGCAGAAAGGCTTCCAAACTGTCCAACCATTACATCCATACCAAATCACAATTACCAGAGAGGGAAGCACCAACATCTGGATTTTAAAAGCCTGGGAAGGAAGGGGTTGAAGGGGGGGCTCTCAACAGATGCTCAGAGTCTCATCTGGTCAAATACCACAACACTTCTCCAAGTGAGCCCCAAAACAAAGTCTCACATCAGGGATTATATAGCCTTCTCCTGGCTCAGAGAATGTAACCACCTTTTTGACCCACTGCCCAATCACACAGCATCAAGGTGTGGGCATTCCTGAAAACCAAGCCTCCTGCCACAGGCTCCATGTGATCACATTCAGCCTATTAGGGGGCAGAGTATATTTTCAAATCAAGGAAGGTTCTGAGTCTCTTAAGCCTATCAAAGCACCTAGGGGCAGGGAAGATCTTTAAATTTCCATTTCTGTTACACATGTATAATCAAGGAGGGGAGCAGGACAAGAAGGGGAAGGAATTTGGAACTCAAAATTTAAAAAAAATTATTAAAAATTTTACATGTAATTTGTGTATATTTAATGAAATTATATATATTTTTTAAAAAAATAAATGCTAGTGATGATGAGGATGATGATGATGATGATGATGATGAGGATGAGGATGATGATGATGATGATGATGATGATGATGATGATATAATGTTTGAGTCAGTGATGTTGGGTCAATGGTTTCATTGTAACTGATTTTTATATAAAAAAGGAACTTACATGGTGATTCAGGAACTATATACTGGCAAGTAGGCATTGAGATGTAGTGGGGTGCTCTCTTTGGTAATAGATAAACTAAAATTAGAGATGTAATGGGGAGAGTTCTGGTCTTAGTGTAAGATGCCTTGGATTAGTCACAAATATTACACCTACAAATTGTATGACCTGGAGCATAATACACAATTTTTCTGATTCTCATTTTCCTTATCTACAAAATAGGGACAGCAACACTTATAAAATTTCTTTCATCCTGTAGTTGAGGATACTAAGGTCAAGAAACAAAGTAACTTGCCAAAGGACACATACTACTTCATCATATTAGAAGACTAATGCAGAAGTAATCATAAATATTTAATCAATAGATGATAAAAATCAGGAAAAATCAATGCATTTCTCCACCTATAAATATGAGTCAACTACTGTACCAGTTCTCACAATGTCTATCTCAGGTGCACAAATAAGAAAACAAAAAAACAAGCAACGAGCCTTATAGTTAGGAAATTTCTGATGCTGTGGCAACTTGCCATACTGACCCTCAGGCCTGAGTGCTCATGGTCTCTTTAAGGGAACAGCCTATGACCCACATTACCTGCTCCTCTTCTGAGTCTTATTATTCTCTTACTATATGAAGTTTCTTCTCTGCTACTCTTGGGCCACTAAATTCCTTCCAGCAGAGCCCCAGTGTTATACTCTTTTAGGTGAGAAATGGTCCTAAAACCCATATCTGCAGGTGTCTAAGGCTGATTCCCTCATCTGGGTATTGTAGCAATGTTAAGCTATTTTAGTGACTCCAGAGAAAAACAAAGTTCTTCAATTGTGCTCCCTGGGTCTTTTAGGATTCTCTCTTTCCTGGTCAAAAGAATGTAGTACAGAGCGATACAGGGCTTTTTCCATCTATTAGGCTGTAGATAATGCTAAAGGGTCATTCAGTTCTGCCTAGAACAGCAGGATTCTGTTTCCTTCAATAAAATAGCCCCTGGAGTATCTGTAGGTTTTTTCTGCCTTATCAGTTTTCAAATCCTAGTATCCATGAGGTCAAACTGAAACAGAGAAGAAGATTACTAAATTGGATAGAAGGATCCCTATGGGCTGCATATTGACTGAGAAAATAAAATCAAAATCATTTATTGATTAACTACTATGTGCTGGGCACTCTGCTAAAGACTGTAGATACAAAAATATTCAAAGGACAGTCTCTGCCTTCAAGGAGCTTACAATCTAGCATTATCTATGTTCTGGTTTATTTTTATTTCTTTTGTTAAATGTTTTTCCAATTACATCTTAATCTGACTCAGTTTACTAGGAGTTTTCTCAGTCTGTGGATTTTGCTTCTTCCAATGCGTTCCCAATAACTGTAGAGTCTGTTGAGTTTCTTTTGGTCTCTCTCAGATGGTTCTTTTAAGAAGCAAGGGGAAGTCTGGGCTGTCAATTTCTCATTTTAGGATATTTCAGGTTTTTTTTTTTCATCCATACAATCTCTGTGTTTTCATCTTCTCATCTTCTATGGCTTCTAATGTTTCAAATCAGGAACTCCCTATCAGTAGTGATCCGTATCTAACTCTGCAGTTTCTTCTGGGTGTAATACAAATAAATGATATGCAATTTGTACTTAGTTCCTAGAAGAGATCTATGAATTAGAGTTTCTTGGCGACATCCTTAGAAGCCTTGAAAAGAGTCACATGTAAAAACAAACTGTGATGGGCAATGTATGCTTTGCAGCCATTCCTACCTTGGGCTAGGACACTTGTCTCTGGGCATCTTTCAATGGGTTATCTCAATACATTCAGCCTAAGAGGGGGAAAATAAAAGTTTCGAGCTGCTTTTCTCATACAAATGTTATTTTCACCCCTGAACCTCAAAGGAAATTAAATGGTCATATACAATAGTGGCAAGTACTTTATATACAAAAAAAAAAAGAAACCACTAGGCATAGGGATATCAATAATGGTCTCTTGTAAGAGGAGTCATTTGAAAAGAAATCTGAAGGAAACTGGGATTCTAAGAGGCAGGGATGAAGAGGTGTAATGGGAATGCCATCTAGCTACCTCCACAGCTTCCTTAAGGATGATTGAATGATTGAATTGATTGAATGATTGATTGACTAAATGATTGTACTTTGTTGAAAACTTTGTGACCACTGCGGTGAAAACTATATGGCCATTTTAGTGACAAGTTGTTGTGAATGCTATATTTTGATTTTCTGTGATAATTTGTAATATTGTGAGTGCTGTGCCTTGATTTTCTGTGAATGTTTTGCTTTAATTTGTTATTGAATAGATTGTTTGCTTTATTATATAATCAGAACCTTGAAAGCTGTTCATAGCAGCAGTCCTCTGGAAAGCTGCTAGTGTGTGGCTTTACAAGAGGAAGTTAATTTTTGACATAGACCACAGCCTTGCTCAGATATACAAACCATATTTGTAATATCATGCATGAGAAATAGAAATAAAGCAAATATGGATGTACCTAAGAATACTGGATGGGGAATAAATATAAAATAAGGATGAAAAGATTTGTTAGAATCAGTTTGTAAAGGATTTTAAATATCAAAAAAGTAGTTTTCTTTTTTTTAATTTTTTAATTTTTTTTGGAGGGGGGAAGAAAGGACAATTGGGATTAAGTAACTTACCCAAGGTTACATGGCTAGTTAAGTGTTAAGTGTCTGAGGTTGGGTTTGAACTCAGGTCCTCCTGACTCCAGGGCAGTGCTCTATTCACTGTGCCACCTAGCCATCCCCCAAAAAAGCAGTTTTCAATAAGTCAGAAGACCTAATTACACTCTCAGGTCTTTGACTTTGTGAGACATGGAGTAAATCATGTCAACTCTCTTTGTCTCAGACTTTAGATCTATAAAATGAAAGAACTAAGGGACCTAGACCAGGTGATATTTCAGGTCCAGTTTACCCCTAAGTGTTAATGTCTTTTGATTCTAATAATCAAGAGGTAATTGTAATATTTATAGATTTTTTAAAGGGATCCATTCTTTTTGTTAGAGGAAACAATGGTGTTTGATGTTGTGTCCTTTTAATAACAAAACTACAAATATGCTACTAACAGCAAACCACAAATGAACATGTAAAGTTTTTTTAAAATTATTTCTCCCTCTCCCCACCCCATGATTTTTTTAAAATAGGGCAACTTATATAATACCTAAGGCAAATTGACTTTGAGAAGGGAAAATGATTTCCTAGATGAGAAGGCTGATCATGCTTCTGACAGTGAAATTCCATTATGGTTTCAGGGAAATGTTGTTTTCTTGAGAAGTAATGGCAGATTTTCTTTCCTAGCTGAAATTTCAGGATAACCAATGTAAACCTCACACTCACAAGCACCAGTTGGCTCTACCTCCTTTAACAATTTTTTCCCCAAAGTAAATAATTGTTACTGGCTGAAATTACTTTCTGCTGCGGCAAAACGGTCCTTCTGTGGCACAGTGGGGAACTAATGGTCAGATGGTATACCCTTAACTTGCCGTGATGTAAGCTTTTGCAGTGAATCTTCCCTTTCTATTTGAAACACTTAGCTTTTCAATGGGGAGTGCTCAGAAGGAGAGGAAAATTGCTTTGGCATCAGAATGAAAACAAAGAGGGGGAAAAATGGAAACAAAATTGGTGAGAATCACTTCCCTGTTGCTCAGTCCTTTTTCCTTCCTTATTGTGCAAATTGCTTAAGATTTTTTTTTTCAACTTTCTTATAGCATTGACTAAGTATCAGCCTGGAAGACCGGATGTGAGTTCCACAGGCACAGCTTGCATTAAATGAATATTAATCAACCGTGATACAGGGGCTATATGATTGTCAAAATTCATATGGCCCCAAAGAAGTCCTCCCCAGGCAATGCAATGCTGGGGCTACTACAACCTTCTTACACATACCTGAAGCATTGCATAAGTGGGAGATCTTGGCTTGGCCTCTTACTAAGGGAGACCCAATGGGAACAAGGCTGATAAAACGTGTTCCCTCTTAGAAACAAAGTGCCCATCTGCGTGAGCTAAATTGCCTGAGCCTGAAAGCCAAACAGTCTGCCTGGAAGAGATCATTTACCTCCCATAAATGATGGAGGCTCTTTTGGCCCCCTTTTCTATACAATAAGATTGACCAATTATTTTTTACTACTTTTATTGGTACAGATATGTGTTCATACCACTGTAAAATAGGTTACTGATAATATCATATGTAAGATAATAGCATCATTAACTATGATATAATTCCATGTGTAAAATACTAATGACACAATTACATTTATTATACATGCTCTCATATGGCAGCTGAGGCACTACAAAGAGGTCTGGGCATAGAATCAGGAAAGGCTTGGGTTTGAATCAGGCCAGCATCATTCTCTACCTATATGAGATCATAGACTATAGAGCTAGTGCTGGAAGAAACCCCATAGGCCTTCTAATCTACCTCTCTCATTTTACAGGTGAGGAAACTGAGGTCCAGAAATGTTAAGTGATTTTTCTAAGGTAACGCAGGAAGGAAATGTCAGAGGAAAGAATTGAACCTAAATCCTCTAACTTCAGAGCTCTTTCAACTGTGATCATGGAGAAAAATCACATCATGTCTCTGATCTTGTTTCCTTACATGTAAATTTTGAATAAAAAACCTGTTGAGATGCCATGTGATATAGTGGATAAAGATCCACCTTTAAATTCTGTAAGACCAGGGTCCAAATCCTATCTCTGACATATGCTATTTGGGTGACTTGGCAGAACACTGAAACCCACTGTTATTTACTATGTGGGGGATTGTTATTCTCTTAGGACTTTTAATAATAACAATGTCTAACATTTATATAGCACTTTAATGTTTGAGAAATATCTCATGTGACTTCATTATAACCTCAAAATAATTGGTGATATTGCTATTATTATTATCTTCATTTTGCCAGTAAGTAAATGGCAACCCAAACCATTCAAGTAACTTGCACAGCTAGCCAGTGTCTGAAGCTGGATTTGAATTCAGGTCTTCCTGACTCCTGGTGCCATCTAGCTACCTCCAAGCATATAAGCTCTATAATGGAAAAAAAAAAGATTTAAGTGTTTCAGGGGAGGGGGCAAAGTTCATATTCCCACTACTAGTATAGAGAACACCAATAAAACTTCATTATCCTGCTCAATTCTTGTCCATCTTCATATAATTCATCCTTGGACCATTCATTCAGTACAAGCAAGGCCTTTGTTTCCTTCTTATGAGAGTTCTGAATCCAACTGTTATGCCTCAATTTTGCTTCATGCTCCCCCCTCCACACAGACACCTCTCCTTAATTAGATCTTTCTTTTATTCCACGTCTTGCCCACAAGTTATCATTGATAACACTCAACAGCCTAGTTACACCCACCAGTAAGCAAAACTAGATCACCATGCTATAAAGAACTTAAAAGTGTGTCTATTATAAGAGAGAGACAGAGACAGAGACAGATAGAGAGATGTATGCATATGTATGTGTTTATATGAAAAGATGAGAACTAAGATATATTTTAATCTAGACTACACCATAACATAAATTCTCTCTATAACTGAATTGGATGTGGTGGTTGGGGGGGACAAAGCAAAGGAGGTAAGGAGAGGTTAGGAGTTATAGCCCAGAAATAAGACTTTTATCATCTGTCAACCTTGGAAATATAATTAACTGAGCAAAGCCCTGTATGTAAAGCACCAGATAGAGAAAGAAGAACATTAAAACAGCAAAAAACATTATGCTTTCTAACTATCACATTCCTTAATTTTTTAAAGGAATTACCAGGCCCTCCCTGTGTGTTTAATGGGTCCAGAAGCAGATTGTATGTGTATAGATTAATATGAGAAGGCCTACAAAGCTAATCACAGGCAGGACTAATCTTTTCATCTTTCAAAGAAATTATGATGTCTGAAGACCCTGAATCATAGAAGATGAGGGAAAGGAGAAAAGTATGAACTCATTGTCCCACTAGAAGAACCATCTTCCCATGGGTCCCCTAATTCAGGCTTTCATTATCTTTATCTTTATTTTATTATTATTATTATCTTCATTTCTTTATTTTATTATTATTATTATCTTCATTTTCATTATCTTTCATTATCTTTTGCCTTGATTTTTCATTATCTTTTGCCATCTATTGGGTCTCCCCACCTTTAGTCTCTCTCCATCCTAATCCATCTTTTACCTGACAACCCAAATAATTAGTGATTTTCCTAAAGCACAGGTCTGTGTCACCCTCACTTGTCAGTAAACTCTAATGACTCCCTAATATCACTAGGACTGTACATAAACTCTTCTGTATAGCATTTAAAACTCTTCACAATTAGGTGGCTAGATGGGGCACTGGAGCACTGGCCCTGGAGTCAGGAGGACCTGAGTTCAAATCTGGCCTCAAGCACTTAACACTTACTAGCCTGTGACCTTGGACAAGTCACTTAACCCCAATTTCCCTCCAAAAAAGCAAACAACAACAACAGAAATAATAAAAACTTTTCACAACCTGACCCCTTTCTACTTCCCCTGTCTCTTCTACAGGCACAATATATTTCATCCATGCTGGCCTAATTGCTATTCCTCATACACAAAATTCTACAACTGTAAAGCCAATCAGGAACAGCTCTCCTGAGGACAGCACTATGAATAACTTTAAGGATTTCATTGCATAGTATAGTGAACTTTCTATTTATTCAGCAATACACTAAAGAAGACACTAAAGCACAACATTCATAAAAATATAACTTATTACTAAGGTGGCCACATTGTCTTAAAGAAAACATATCATTCAGTAAGTCACAATCTCCTCAATCAATATAGAGTACTCATCTAAAGTCTTTTTTCATCTTGCTTGGAGGCTGGCTTCCAATCATTCTTAAGCCAATCATTCTTAAAAGGTAATCATCCTTAAGCCAATCATCTTTAAGGGGTAGTGGAAAGTACGATGTCCATCCTCCCCTAAGTCACAGCAAGTTACAATAGCATCAGTCACTACTAAGTACCCAAGTAAAGGTCTCTTTCATCTTGACTTGAGGCTGGCTTTTCAAACTTCATAACTTGTCCTCCACTGCTGACAGCTCCCAGATCTTGTCTGGATACATCCAACTGTTGCCTGGATTCATGGGTAGGCAGCTCTCCCAGCTCTTGCCTAAATCTTGGAATTTACCCAACTGTTGCCTAGATTCAAATGGAGGTAGTTCTGTTCCACATAGCAGTTCACTGGTACTGCTCCACTCAAAGCTCTTCACAGTTTCTGTTTTTAGGAAAACAAAGCTCAACAGGACTACAACAATATTTACATAACATTGCCATCACTATCATCTCAATTCACTTTCTGTCTGACAAATCAACAAAAAGGGTGCTTCTGCCTGACAAAGGAACACTATCACAAATCAACAGAGTGCTTCTCTCTGATAAAATTCACAAATCAACAGACAGAGTGCTTCTGTCTGGAAAAAAGTAACACCAGCACAGAACAACAGAAACAGAACAAAAAACAGAGTGCAGAAACCACAAGGATTCTCCCTTTCAGTTCAACTTTGTCCCAGCTAATGCTTGAGCTTTTATCTACTCTGCTCCTTCCTGTTCCACCCTTCCTCTTCTACCCTTCCTGTTCTGCTCTTTTGACAATCTCCTCCCACTGATGTTCCATGTGATGATGTTATGCCTATTAAGGAGAGGGAAGGTCACCAAACTCCTTTAGGCCTATTAAAAGCAACACAGTATATACTGGTTCCCACAAAGACTTGACACAATCAAAGGTGAGGCTCAAGGGTACTTGAATAGCTAAAAGAAGGAGCAAAGTATTATTTTGCTTGCCATTAAAACAGCCCATTTCCCCCATCCTGGGTCTTTATACTCACTGTGCCCCAAATCTTGGAGTTTTCTCTTCACCCACTTCTTATAATCTCCAGTTTCCTTCAAGAAGCAGTTTGAGTCATCTTCTCCAAGAGATTTTTCCTTTCTAGTTATTTCTGCCTTCCCACCAAAGGTTACCTTGCAGCTAATTTGTGTGTATCTTTATGTATATGTCCTGTATGGGTATTTATATATGTATGTGTTGTCTCCTCCATTGAAACTTAAGATCCTTAAGGTCATGGACTATTTTGCTTTCATTTTGATCTCCCCATTAGTTAATATGGTTTCCAGCAAACAGTATGTGCTTAATAAATGCTTGTGCATTGTTTGATTAATTGGATCTGGGGAACACAAATATGCTTGAGGTACATGGTTGGGGGAGGTATCTAAGATAGCCACATATCATGCTCACCAGTACTAGATTGCTGTCAAACATTTTTGCATATATACCTAAATAAAAATGTAACTTAAAACATAAAACCATTTGTGTACGTAAACCATTGTTTACAGCTAAGAGAAATATGATATCTCCATAAGGGATAAATCCCAAAGTTGGGGAGAACAAATTACCATTAATTGGTTATAATACTTATTCCTATAGTAAGGTCTATGAACTAGATCTTCACCAAATACAACATGACCAAAAAAGTGTTTATCTAGCCTCCATTAAAAAAAAAAAAAAAACTTCTAATAATGGAGAATCTACCACTTTTCCCTCCTTCCCCCACTTTTAGACAGCTCTAATTGTTAGAAAGTTTCTCTTTTCTTTCTTTCTAAGACAAGCTGAGACATGCTTTTCTGCAACTTCCACCCATTAAGCCTAGTTTTGTTCTTTGAGTACCTACTATATGCAAACCCTAGGAATTCAAAGATAAATTAGGATGTAATCTCAACCCTAAAATAGCTTACATTCTAATAACAGCTATGTATTCTACATGGAAAGGGGGGGTGGGAACACAGAAGAAATCCAAACAAATTACCCTATGAAAATTTGAGCATGAAGAGAACACTGAAACAGGGGGGACAAGGGAGGCTAGGGTATAATTAGAAAAATATTATAATAATCCAGGAGAGAAGAGCCCCCTTGAGTCTCATATCCCATGACTCAAAGCCCCTTTACACCTTAATCTATACTCTCCTACCCTTATTCTAATCTCAGAGAAAGACTTGCATAGGGCTTCAAGGCTGATACAGAATTGGGAAATCATCTGCACAGAAGTGATGTTTAAAATCATAGGCACCAATAAGGTCATTGAGGATGGAAATGAGGAATGGGCAAAAAGACATCTTAGGTTTGACTATTGGGGCATATAAAATGAAGAGGAAGAGAACCAACTGGCAAAGGAAATCCAATAGTAAGAAGGGGAAAGGGAATAAACATTCATTAAATTTCTATCTACAATGTGTCAAATGCTTTTTACAAATATTATCTCATTTGATCCTTCTTACAACCTTGTGAGATAGGTGCTGCTGTTATCCATATTTTACAGTTGAGGAAACTCAGGCAGAAAGTAGTTAAGTGACTTGCCTAGCTAGTAAGACTGGATTTGAACTCAGCTCTGCCTGATTCCAGGCTCAGTGCTCTATTTACTGTGGCACCAGCTGCCTCCAGTGGTTAATCAGGTAGGAGAATAAGCAGGAGAAAAGTATATTTTGGTAGCCAATAAAGAAAAGAATAAAAGGAAGGAAAAAGTGACCTTTGAGGGCTACAGAAACAAAATCAGAGGATAAAGAAAAATGGCCATCAAGCGGGAAATTGAGTTTGTTGGTGATTTTGAGAAAACAATTGCAGTAAAGTGGCAAGACTAAGAACCATATTAGCAACTAGTAGAATAGTGAATAGACCATTGGACCTGGAATAAGGATGAGCTGAATTGAAATCCAGCCTCATATGTTTAGTGTTACTTAATCTTTCTCTGAATGAGTTTCCTCATCTATAAAATGGAGGTAATAATAGCTCCTACCTCACGGGGTTAGTGTGATGATCAAATGAAATATTTGTGAAGTGCACAGCATAGTGCCTTACATATTGTAGACACAATAAGTACACACTCTTCTCTTTTCCATCTCTTTCCCACCCTGCTAAGGATTGGAGTATAAATGGAGTTTGAGAAATGAAGACAGTGAAAAATACACTTCCTAAACTTTAGCTACAAAAGATAGCAGAGATAAATTATTATACTTTGAGGAGGTATGTTAAGCCAAGCATGAGCAGATATACAGAAGATTGCTGCTTGAACAGCTTTAAGGTTCTGATCACATAGTATAGTGAACTCTCTATTCAGCAGGAAACTAAAACAAGGCATTCACAGGAACCAAAGTACAACATTCAAGAAGTTTTAACAACTTATCATTAAAGTGGCCACACAGTTTTCACCAAAGTGACCACATGGTTTTAATCAAAAGATATCATTCAGGAAGTCCTTAACTTAATCATCCTTAAGGAGCAAGCCTGCTTAAGGGACACAAAGTTCAAATGTCAAAGTTCTCCACCCCTAGGTCACATTTTCTTATTCTCTCAGTCAAAAAGTCTTCTTTTCTCCTGATTAGAGACTAGTTTCCAAACATCCATAACTCAATCATCCTTAGGAGGTACAAGGTACAGAGTACAAAGTTCTCCCATACCTAAACCACAGTAAATCATGATCTTCTCAGTCAGCATTAAGTACCCAAGGAGAGGTCTTTTCATCTTGACTCAAGGCTGGCTCTCAGATTCTATGGTTCCTCTCCCATGGTCCCAGATTTTGCCTGAATTTACCCAACTGTCACCTAGATTCAAAGGTAGGCAGCTCTCAGCTCCTCATCCAGTTCCTCATCCAGTTCCTGTTCCATATTGAAGCTCACATTGTCCAGTCCACCTCAAGTCCTTTGCTGTTTCTGTTTCTAGGAAGAAAAAGCTTAACAGAGCCAAAAGAAAATTCATATGCATTGCCAGCACCATCATCAATTCACTATCTGCCCGTGAAATCAATACAGGCCCACCAACAAGTTCTGAGAACTCAACACAAATTGTCAGTGTAGTCCCAGGACCTCTGAAACCCTCCTCAAGGACTTCTGTAAACAGACAACAAGAAAATCTTCTGTCAGGTAGGTCCTTCCAGTAAGGTCCCAGGGCTTCTGTACAAAGTATTACAAACACAAAATCAATACAGACAGAACAGACAGACAATACCACTAGTTTTCTCCTTTTCAACTGCTATCACAAGAGTTTCTTTCTCAGTTCTGCTCTTTCCCAGCTTGGGCTTCTCCTTACATATGGTCATTAGCTCTTCCTTGTTCTGCCCTTTCCTGTTGTATCAGCAAGTTCCTCCAACCGTGGGGTTCACAAGTCCTGTTTCTTAAAAAAAAATTCATATAATCATGGGCAAGGCTTAAAAGAAACCTGAACTGAAACAAGATGACAAATCATTAGGTAGCTGAAACAAGGTGCTAAATACTTCTTTGCCATTACAAGGTAGTAGGATTGTGAAAACATTTTAATGAGTGGCAAGATCTAAGCATACTTGTAGACAGCAGAGAAGGAGCCAAGTGAAAGAGATAGACTTAAGATGAAATAAAGAAATGATTAGTGGGCAAATTCTAGGAAATGGAAGGGAATGGGATCAAAGGCGTAAGTGGAAGAGTTAATGTTGGCTAGAAGGGTTACATAATGTGAAACAGGATATAAGGAAAAGAGCATGAGTAAATATATAAGAAAGGTTGTGTGGTGTGAGAAAAATAAAATCAGGGATCTCCTCACAAATGATATAGTTGATCTGGGTAAAGCAAAAAGCAAGTCATGTGTTACATAGATAAAGCTGGGGTCTTGAAGAGAGAGGAGAAACTTTGTAATAGTCACAATAGGGCATATGATAAAGAGTAAATGAAAAATCAGTTCTTAAAAATTGCTACACAGGGGTATGGATCCAGTTTAGGTTACAGGATTCACATTGTAGCATTACCAGTCATCACAGTTTCATGACTTTCCCCCCAAAATATTCTGTACACAAATATAAGACTAGAGAAGACAACTATTGAATGGGATCAAGAGTTTGGTATTGGCATGGTAAGATTTATATGAAGACAAGAAATAAAGGGCATTATGTCAAAGCATTGTTCCATTTTGAAGGGATTAAATCTATGATCAAAGCTGTGAATAGAAAAAATGTGACGTGAGAAGGATGAGAGATGATAAAGATAAAAAGGGGTTGAATGACTGAGTGTTGTGTTAAAGACAAAGAGAAAGATAAGGAGGAGTGAAGTAGTAGAAGTAAAAGTGGAGAACATTTCAATTCTTGAGTATAAAACAGAAAGGAATGATAGGTCTAGTAGAGTATGACAATTATTATAAATTTCTGTGATGAGAGTAGGGATAAAGGTCATGTGAATTTAAAAAGTTAATGAACATAAGTGCTAGGTTTTTCAAAGAGTCATGATCAATACCACATCACACCTATCAGACTGTTAAACATGACAAAACAGGATGTTGGAGAAGATATGGAAAAATTGGAACACTAATTCATTGTTGGTGTCATTGTGAACTGATGCAACCACTTTGGAGGCAATTTGGAACTATGCCCAAAGGGCTATAAAATGTGCATATTCATTAAACCAGCAAAACCACTTCTCAGGCTGTATACCAAAGAGATGATAAAAACGGGGAAAGGGTTCACATGTACAAAAGTATTCATAGCAGCTCTTTTCATGGAGGCCAAGGACTAGAAATTGAGAGCATGCCCATCAATTAGGGAATGGCTGAACAAGTTGTTGTACATGAATACAATGGCATATTATTGTACTATAAGAAATGACGAAGAGGCAACTTAAGAGAAACCTGGAAAGGCATGTATGAACTAATGCTGAGTGAAGTGAGCAGAACCAGGAGAACATTGCACACAGTGTCACAGTGTGTGATGACTGACTTTGATAGATTTAGCTCTTCTCAGAAACAATTCCAAAGGACTCAAGATAAAAAATGCATCCAAATCCAAAAAAGAACTATGGAATCTGAATGCAGATCAAAGCATAATATTTCCTCTCTTTTCTTTTGCTGTGCTTTGTTTTTCTCTCTCATTTTTCCTCCCATTTGTTCTAATTCTTCTATACAACATGGCTACTGTGAAAATATGTTTAATATGAATGTATATGTAGAGCCTATATTGGATTGCATGATGTCTTGGGGAGGCAGGAGAGGAAGAGGTGGAGAAAGTTTAAAGCTTATGCAAGTGAATGTTGAAACCTAAAAATAAATTTTTTTTGCTTTTTGGAGGGCAATTGAGGTTAAGTGACTTGCCCAAGGTCACATGACTAGTTTTTATGTTAATTGTCTGAGGCCAGATTTGAACTCAGGTCCTCCTGACCTCAGGGCCGGTGCTCTATTCACTGTGGCACATAGCCACCCCTAAAAGTAATTTAATAAAAAAGAACCACCATCAAGAATTTTGAAGTCAAAAGTGAAGAACAAGAACTGGGGTAAAGAAGAAAACCAAGAGTCAAGTAATGGATTCTAAAAGAAGTAAAAGGAGTAGGAGCAGGGGGAAGGAGGAAATAGAGGAGAAGAAAAAAGAAGGAAGATGACAACAAGAATCCAAAAGCTCATAAGTAACAGCAATATCTTTCCAAGGTGCTGTCACTGATTAAAATGAACTTCAAAAAAAGTGGATGCTTAGTAATGGTGGGAGAGAAAGGAAATAGAAGTGGTTGTGAGAAGAAAGGAGTAAAGAAACTATGTCTTCTCTCCCAGCATATTAGGACATGGAAACAATGGAGAAAGTGGCAATGTTTGACCTGTCTTTAAGAGAAAACCACATTTTAGGGAGTCTTAGAAATGGAAAAAAATGTGAGAGGAAGATATTTGGGATGTAAGGGAATATTATATATTTTAAAAAGGCATAGGAATTCCAGAGAGTATAGCAAAGAAAGGGGCAGAAAAATTTATGGTCTAGATCAGCATTGCTTAGAAATGGATCAACATGGCAGTGTGGCATCAGTTTATGATGGGAAAAGATATTTACCTAGGCAGATGGGGGTTATGAATCACAGAAACCAGGGAAGAGGGAAAAATATTAATAATTATTATTTAGCCATACGGCAGGGAAATAACTAAACAAGGAAGAAATTGTATTCTAAATGAACTATACAGTTCTAATCAGATATCTAGTATGAAAGTGTCAGCCAAATGGTGTCCTCTTATTTGATTAAAGTAAGAGAAGAGATGGTTAATGGAAATGATAGAATTGGCTGGTGAAAATGTAAAAGAGACATTGATGATTCATTTTGCTACACTTTTAATCTCTATGTGGAGTCCACTCAAGTGAACAAGGTGAAAGGAACCCTTCAAAATATCAAAGGATAATTTTATAAAGAAAAAATAATAACAAAATTTATTTGGAGAGCAAAAAGTTGAGAGCTTCAAGGGAATCAATGAAAAAATAAGTAGAAAAGAAAGGGTATTGGTAGTACTATATTTCAAATTATACTGCAAAATGTTCATCATTAAATTGATATAATAATGGTCAAGAAATAGAAGGGTGAAACAGACTAGATTATGTACTCAGCAAAATATAAGCAAACATAGTAGCAAAATCTTCAATCTCAAAGATGCCAGCTCCTGGGGTAAGGTCTCACTATTTGAGAAAAAGCTACTGGGGAAATGGGAGAGCAGCCTGGCAGAAATTAAACTTAGACCATATTTTGATGTGATATACCAATATTGTTGTCTGTCCTTTGTTCTTGAAAACTACTGTGATATCAGGAATGTGATATCATGACTTGCAAGTGAATTGGACTTAAGTGAGAGCAGGCTGTGCAAGGGCATCAGCCTCATTTTCTTCTCTGGACCTATATCTCCACTGGACCAGTGGGAAGTTATAGATCAAAACAAATAGAGATGACACAGATGCAGTGGGAGACCTTGACCTTTCTAAGCTAAGATCTTTAACAGGTCTCAGTTTGACTGGAAGAGTGCTCATTCAGTGAATAAGGCTAGTTAAGAAAATTAGGGGCAAGGAAAATAACCTATATTTTCTAAATGTTTATAACAACTATCTTTGTTATGGCACAGAACTGGAAATTGCAGGGATGCCAATCAATTGTGCAATGTGACTGCGCTATAAGAAATGATGGCCTTAATGATTTTAGGAAAATGTGAAAAGATAAAATAATGAAGAATGAAATAAGCAGAACCAAAAGAACAATGTATACAGTAATAGCAATATTGTTTTAAGAATTACTTTGAACAAAAAAAGATTATTTTCACTATTATAAATACCCAAATTAACTAAAACAGACATATTAAGAAAGATGCTATCTGAAACAGAACTTCCATGCAGGTCCAGCTCCCACCTTCCTCAATTTACGTAAAAGAGGACTATGAACAAATGTTGGAGCTACAGAACCCACAAAATGACACAGAGAAGCTAACCTCCCACTGAAGAAAGCCCGGCAACCCAGCAGGGAGAAGCCAGCACAGCACTCTGGGAGCCATCCCCAGCCTCCTATGAGCCAGAGGCTTTAGCCCCAGGGTGGGCCTGACCATCAGTCAGCTGGAGGGACTTCAGAACACCAGCAGCTGTGGCCGTTTCCAGAATTATCAACACATACATGCTAAGGATAAAGTGAGAAGTCAGTGCAGTATGGACTATGGGACCCACTAGTGGGGTATTGGGGAGTATGTCGTCCTCTTCCCCCTAGGGCAAGAAGATGCTAAGATGCCTTGGAGCAGCCAGCACCACATTGTAGCATCAGCTCCTGGCCTACAGACTGTAGGGAGAGCAGGTGAGCACTATAGGGGGTAATCGCTATTGCTTTAATATTCTTGGACCTGGATTGTGGCCTAGGGTGGAGGTGTTGGGGTGTGTGACCGTCTTGCCAGAGCATGTGTAGGCTTCACAGAGGGCATCCAATTAATACCTCCGGCAGCTGAGAAAACCCCACAGTTTGGGAGGGAAGCTCCCCTGTCTGATGGCAGAGTCCTACTGTGGCAAAAAAGCCCAAAAGTCAAGTAATTGAGTGGCAACATGTCGAGGCAAAGGAAGCAAAACAAAAAGAAGAATCCAACATTAGACTCCTATTTTGGGGACAAAAATGATCAAAGCATGGAACAGGAAGCGGACAGTGAGGTCAGAACTACTGCACCAAAAGCTTCCAAAGAAAATACGAGCTGGTTAGAAGACATAGAGGACCTTAAGAAGCAAATAAGAGAAGTGGAAGAAAAATTGGGAAGAGAAATGCGAACAATTCAAGAAAATTATGAAATGAGAGTCAACAGTTTGACAGAGGAAAATAATGCCTTAAAAGGAAGACTACCTCAAATGTCAAGAGAGGCTCAAAAAGGCAATGAGGAGAATGCTTTAAAAGCCAAATTTGCCAGATGGAAAAAGAATCTCAAAAGCTCACTGAGGAGAATCATTCCTTCAGAATTATACTGGAGCAAATGGAAGCTACTGACTTGATGAGAAATCGAGATGCTGTTAAACAGATCCAAACAAATGAAAGAATAAAAGGCAATGTGAAATGTCTCATGGGGAAAACCACTGACCTGGAAAATAGATCCAGGAGAGATAATTTAAAAACTATTAGACTACCTGAAAGCCATGATCAAAGAAAGAACCTAGAAATCATCCTCCAAGAAATTCTCAAGGAAAACTACCCTGATGTTTTAGAACCAGAGGGCAAAATCGAGGTTGAAAGAATCCACTGATCACCTCCTGAAAAAGATCCCAAAAAGAAAACTCCTAGGAATATTATAGCCAGGTTCCAAAATTCCCAGATCAAGGAGAGAACATTAAAAGTTGCCAGAAAGGAACAATTTGAATATTGTGGAAACACAATCAGGATAATACAGGACCTGGCAACTACAACACTGAGTGATCAAAGGGCTTGGAATATGATATTCTGGAGGCCAAAGGAGCTGGGATTAAAACTAAGAATCAAATACCCAGCAAAACTGAGTATCATGTTTCAGGGGAAAATATGGTCATTCAGTGGAATAGAGGACTTTCAAGTATTCTTGAAGAAAAAACCAGAGTTGAATAGAAAATCTGACATTCAGATACAAGAATCAAAAGAAGCATGAGAAGGTAAACAGGAAAAAGAAATCATAAGGAACTTATCAAAGTTGAACTATTTACATTCCTACATGGAAAAACGATAATTGTAACTGATGAAACTTTTCTCAGTATGAAAATAGTTGAAGGGAATAGAAGGTGTATGAATACATATGTGAATGTGTGTATGTATGTTGACAGGTATACATAGATAGAGGGCAAAGGACCAATTTAATAGGAAGGGATGATACTTGAAAGGTGAAATTAAGAGGTGAGAAAAGGAATATAATGAACGGAGATGGGGAGAGACAAAATGGGGGTAAACTATCTCATATAAAAGAGGCAAGGGCAAATGGTTGCAGTGGAGGAGAAGAACAGGAAGGCAAAAGGGTATGGATCAACCTTATTGGTATTGAATTTGGTTCTGGGAGGGAATGACATACACACTAAATAGGGTACCTCACCCTACAGGAGAGTAGGGGGGATGGGGACGAGAGGGGGGATGATGGAAGGGAGGGCAGGCTAGGGGGAAGGGAATTTGGAAGCACCCACTTTTGAAAAGGGACAGGACCAAAGCAGAGAATAGAATAAGAGGGAGGTGGGATAAGAGGGAGGGAAATATAATCAGTCTTTCATAATATATTTACTATGGTAATGTTTTCCGTTAGCTACACACATAAAACCTATATTGAATTGCTTATCTTCCCAGCGAGGATGTGTAACAAGGGTGGAAGAGAATGAATCTGGAATTCAAAGTTTTAAAACCAAATGTTTTATATAGTATATTTATATATTATACTTATATTATATATTTGTATAAGTATATTATATTTATATTATATATTTGTGTGTATAAATATATATATATATATACATACTATTATCAATACTATTTTACATGTAATTGAGAAATAATATATACAGGCACTGCGGCATAGAGATCCACCATGCCCTACTAGAAAAGTTGAAGAGAGTATGGGGGGGGGAAGATATGGGAGAGAGCAGATTGGAGGAGGCGATATCCTGTGGGACCGCTGTTTTTGGAGATGTGAGTAGGGGAAAAGTGGGGAGAAAATTTGTATCTCAAAATCTGGTGGAAATGAATGATGTAAACCAGAAATTAATAAAGCATTTGAAATAAAAAAGAAATATGCTGTCTGTATCCAGGGAAAGAACTGAAAAGTAGAAGCATGTATAGAACAATTTTACATATATAACTACTTGTTTCTAATGGTAGCCACCTCTAGTGGGGTTGGGGACAAAAAATAAATTTATATTTTTTGTTGTATATTTTAAAGGAATAACAAATTGTATATAGTAGATGTGCAGTGCCACATGCTATCATCATTTTTATTATAGTATGTTATGGAAATGCTTGTTTCATTCCATAATTTAAAATAAAATTTAATAACAAGTATACAATTTTTAATAATGGGTTTTTCCCCAATAGATGAATGGTCAAATGATATAAACTGGCAGTTCCTAAGGCAAGAAATCCAAACTATCACTTAATTTGAAAAATTCTTCAAAATGCTAATAATTAGAAAGTTGAAATTACATATATGTACATATAATTTATTTTAAGTTTTTTTTTAAATTGCATTCCAATTTTTCTCTTTCTTTCTAGAACATACTTTGCTGATTGCAAAGGTAAACAATATAATATCAAAAATACATATGAAATCATGTAAAATATATTTCCATATTAGCCACATTGGGGGAAAAAAGCAAGAAAAATAAAATAAGGTTTAAAAAAAAATTACCCTTCAATTTGCAATCAGAGTTTACAATTCTCTCTCTGAAGGTAGATAGCATTGTTTCATAATGCATCATCTGAAATTGTCATGGAAAATTGTATTGATCAGAGTAGCTAAGCCTTTCACTGTTGATCACTACAATATTACTGTTACTGTGTACAATGATCTTCTGTACTGCTCACTTGACTGCATCAATTCATATAAATCTTTCAAGGTTTTTCTGAAACTATCATGTTGATTATTTCTTATAATAAAATAATATTCCATCACAATCATATACACAATCATACTCCCCAGTTGATTGGAATCCCTCTGATTTCTATTTCTTTGCAACTACAAAAAACAGCTGTTATAAATATTTTTGTCCATATAGGTCCTCTGTCTTTTCCTTTGATCTCTTTGAGATACAGACCTAGTATTACTTATGGGTCAAATGGTATGCACAGTTTTATAGCTCTTTGGGCATAATTCCAAGTTTTTCTCTGCAATAGTTTAATTAGTTCACAACTCAAACAATAGCATATTAGTGTCCCTCCTATTCAATATCCCTTCATCATTTACTGTTTTCCTTTTCTCTCATGTTAACCAATCTGATATGTTAGAGTTGGTTCCTTAAGAGTTGTTTTAATTTGTATTTCACTGATCAATAGTGATTTAGTGCATTTTTATGTGACAATATATAATTTTGATTTCTTCTTCCTAAAACTGATCATTTCCTTTAATGAATTATCAACTGGAAAAATGGCTCTTATTTTTATAAATTTGACTCAATTTCCTGTATGTTTATGAGAGAAATGCTACAAATTTTTTCTATGTTATTTTTGATTCATACAGAGGATATTGAGATAGATAAAATAAATACCTATTAATTGGGGAAAAACAATGAAATTAAATGTTAAGAAGGAAATGAACTTGACATAAAATATCAAAGATTAATAAAATGTGTTTATGAAAAAAGTAACCTTTCAAATACTTGAGTAAATTGATTATAGAATGAGAGATGTAGAATTGAAAGGAACTTACAAGTCATTTGATTCAACTTCCTCATTTTAAAGATGAGAAACTTGAAATTTGAGAAAAATGAGGTTGTACAGGGAAAAAAGTGTCAGAGGTGAGAAATGAACCCAGATTCTATGACTGTAAAGCCAATACTGCTTCCACTGTCACACATTCCCTCCCTTATGCCATGAAACCCAGCATGAGTCTTCTTGTCTCCTGGCTAAACATCTCTAATTTTTAAAAATTGACCCGAATATGTCATTGTCTCTAGTTCCCTTCCATGCTGGTCTCTCTCCTATAAATTTATTCTAGTTTGTCAATGTCCTTTCTAAAATGAAGTTCCAGAACTGAATAGAACACCCTAGATTGTGCTTGACCAGGGCAAAGTAGATGAACAATTAGTCAGTCAATAATATATATTAACTAATTGATCTCCTTCCTCAATAAATGTTTACTGACTGACTGACAGATCACCTTCTTTATTCTGAACATTTTCCTCTTTTGTTACATAATGATTAGAATTCAGAATAGTCTCTATTAATATGGTATCTCCCAGAGAGTGTATATCAGTGTTTTCAACACATAGATACTCAATGATTGTTCATTAAATGAAAATCTATTTCTGATCACAGAGCACATGTTTTCGTGTTTCTTCCACATAAATAGCAGTAAACAAAAGGTTCCGGGAGGACAGTGGTGGAAATGGGAATTATTTACTAGAGCAACCTTGACTGTCAGGTCCCTTGAGTGATTATTTACACACTCATTTGCATGGATCTGCATAAATCATGATGCCATCTGTACTCTTCTTCTGTGATTAAATTTAACACAGTAAAATAACTTTGCTATTGCAAAAGTTGTCATGTTTGATGTCTTCTCTATCATTTTTGATCACTCCCTGTCTCAGCCTCCCAGGTCCTTCAGACACAGGCTGTCAACCCAGAGTCACTGACTAAAGTGTTTTGGTCATAGACCTCTCTTTAATTACTCATTTCCATAGTAACAATAAAAATATACACATTTTGAAAAGATTTTTTAAAAAATGCTTGGACCCTCCCACTCAACTGAAAATATGTGGTTTGGTGGTTCTGTTTCTCTTGGCTGGTAAGAAGACATGAAAACTCTGTTGTATTTCAATTGAGATACTGTGTTTCCATAGCCACCAATTTGCTTATTTTAAGTTTATGTATTAGGCAATAACTGTACCGATCTGACTGAATAAACTAGAGACATGCTGGGCCATCAATACAAAAAGAAAGTGAATAAAGGAAGCAGTATTTATACAAGAGTGATGATTTGGTGAAATGAATTAAGTCACAAACACACACACACACATACACACACACACACACACCAGTTTTCTTGGAACATACCCATCCTTCCAGTGCTAGACCCAAAGTCAGGCAGTATTAGGTTTAAATTCCTCTGCTGATGTTTCCTACTTGATAGAACATGGACAAATCATTTAATTCTTCTATGCCTCAGCTTCTTTATCTGCTAAAATTAAGATGATAATCCTCATATGTCCTTGCAAATTCATTGTGAAGCAAACATAAGACATACTTAAAGTGCTTTGTGAACTATAATGAACTTTATAAATATTAGTTATTATCACCCCACTTTTCTCATCATTTCTGTTTGAGTTCAGATATAAATAGACTTAAGACAGGTCTCCATACTTGTTTTGCTTAATTGAAGGTTCTTAAGATTATGGCACAGGTGGATAAAAAGAATGAATTCTAGAGATATTGATAACCTATCCAAACTCATTCTTCTGTGAGAAACAAATTTGCACCCAGTCGTATTCCCCCTCCTTCATCTGAGTGATTCTGAACCACTGTCTGTCATTATTCAAATGTCATTTACTGCCTAACACTGCCTTATTCCTTATTCCTATCTTTTTCAACCCAACCCTTACAGACAACAATGTTCTATATGTAAAAGCTTGCTTTCACCTTAATTTATTTTTCTTTCATGGTTCTTCCATGTTTTGTATCTCACTGAGATATGGCTAACTCCTAATGACATAATCTCCCTTTCCAACACTAGTTGAACTTTAACTCACTCCCATTGACTCAATGATCAAAGAAGGGAAAATCAAATTGCTCCTTGATCCCCAATGTTACTCTCAAGCTCATCTTCTACTACCATCACTCAGTGACCTCTTGTGCTTTGAAATTCATTCAATCTATACTACCCTATTAAAATTCTGTTTCCTGTTATCTATTGACCTCCACAACATTCTCCTTCTTTCTATAATGAGTTAAATGACTATATCTCCTCTCCAGCACTTACACTTATACAAACAGACTTCAAGATACATACTGATACTGCCTCATACACCTCTAAATTCTTCTATTTATTTGCCATGATATCCTTCTCTACCCAAACTCAGCTACACACTGAGATTTCTATACTTTTGCCATAACCCACAAATGAAACTTTCATGTTCTTCTTTTTTAAATTTAGCATCTTATTTTTCCCAAGTTACATGTAAACATTTAAGATTCTATCTTTAAAACTTTGAGTTCAAAATCCTCTCCTTTCCTTCATCCCCACCTCCCCCTAATTGAGAAGGCAAGCAATGTGATATAGGTTATACATATGTAGTCATAGAAAACATATCTATGGGGAGGTGGAGCCAAGATGGCGGAGTAGAAACAGCTCATCCAAGCCACTCTGCCCCCAGATTCCCTCCAAACTATGTAAAAGGGAACTCTGAACAAATTCTGGAGCCCCAGCACCCACAGAACGACACAGAGAAGCTAACCTCCCAATGAGGACAGCCCAGTAGCCCTGCAGGAAGGACCAGCGCAGCAGTCTGGGAGCCAGTAGTGCACAGAGCACGGGAAACCAAGGGGAGCCAAGCCCAGGTCACCGTGAGCCAAGGTTTTAGCCCCAGGGTGGCAGGGCCAGCAGCCACCTGGAGAGACCCCAGAACACCAGCAGCTGTGGCGACTCCAGAATTATCAACATAGACATGCCTAGGACAAAGTGAGAGGTTAGTGCCCTATGGACTTTGGGACCAGTATTTGAGGAATGTGTTGGCTTCCTCCCCTGGGGGATAGAAGCTGCTGAGGAGACATGCCATTTTGTAGTTTTCAGAGGCAGCTCCAGCACCTGGCCTGCAAACTGTAGGGAGATCCAGCGATCAGTCTTGGGGGGTAATTGCTCTTGCTTTAACCTCCCTGGATCTGGATTGTGATCTGGGGTAGAAGTTGTGGGTGGGTTTACAGCTTGCCAGAAATGGAAATTGCCCTCCCACACGTTCGGGACAAAAATTCCCCTATCTGTCAGCAAAGACATAGTGTGGCAACAAGCCCAAAAGTCAAGTAATTAAGTGGCAACATGCCAAGGCAAAGGAAACAGAAAAATGCAGCCCTAGACTCCTATTTTGGGGGCATAGAACGAGAAAAGGACTGTGAGGTCAGAAGTCCTGATCCAAAAGCCCCAGGGGAAAACATGAGTGGGTTTCAGTCCACAGAGGACCTTAAGAAGGACTTTAAAAATCAAATAAGAGAAGTGGAGGAAAAATTGGAAAGAGAAATGAGAAGGATGCAGGAAAATTATGAAATGAGGGTCAACAGCCTGACTGAGGAAAACAACACCTTAAAAAATAGACTAACTCAAATGGCAAAGGAGGCCCAAAAGGGCAATGAGGAGAAGAATGCCTTAAAAAGTCGAATTTGCCAGATGGAAAAAGAATCTCAAAAGTTCACTGAGGAGATTCATTCCTTCAGAGTTAGACTGGAGCAAATGGAAGCTAATGACTTTATGAGAAATCAAGATGCTGTTAAGCAGATCCAAACAAATGAAAGATTAGAAGGCAATGTGAAATGTCTCATAGGAAAAACCACTGACCTGGAAAATAGATCCAGGAGAGACAATTCAAAAATTATTGCACTACCTGAAAGCCATGATCAAAGAAAGAACCTAGAAATCACCCTTCAAGAAATTCTCAAGGAAAATTGCCCTGATATTTTAGATACAGAGGCTAAAATAGAGGTTGAAAGAATCCACAGATCACCTCCTGAAAAATATCCCAAAAAGAAAACTCCCAGGAATATTATAGCCAGGTTCCAGAATCCCCATATCAAGGAGAAAATACTACAAGCAGCCAGGAAGAAATAATTCCAATATTGTGGAAACACAATCAGAATAGCCCAGGACCTGGCAGCTTCTCCACTGAGGGATTGAAGGGCATGGAATACGATATTCCAGAGGGCAAAAGAGCTGGGAATGAACCCAAGGGTCACCTACCCAGCAAAACTGAGTATTTTGTTTCAGGGGAAAATATGGTCATTCAGTGGAATAGAGGACTTTCAAGCATTCTTGAGGAAAAAACCAGAACTGAATAGAAAATTTGACATCCAGACACAAGAAGCAAGAGATGCCTAAGAAGGTAATCAGGGAAAAGAAAGCAAAAGGAACCTATCAAAGTTGAACTATTTACTTTCCTATAGGGAAAAACAATAATTGTGACTGATGAAATCTTTCTCAGTATGAAAATAATGGAAGAAGGGTGTGTGGTCATATGAATACATATGTGAACGTGTGTGTGTATATGGTTACAGTTATATATGGATAGAGGGCATAGGTTGAATTTGTTGGGAAGGGAGGATACTCAAGGGATGAAATTATGAGGTGAGAGAGGAAAGTGGCAAGAGGAGATGGGGAGAGACAGGGTAGGGTAAACTATCTCATGTAGAAGAAGTAAGGGGGAGTGGTTGCAAGGGAGGGGGAGAATAGGAAGGGGGAAAAAAAGGCAAATCCACATTCTCATTGAATTTGGTTCAGGGAGAGAATGACATACATACTAAATGGGATATCTCAACCTACAGCAGAATAGGGGGAAGGGGGATGAGAGGAGGGTTGATGGATGGGAGGGCATCCTTGGGGGGAGGGGAGGTTGGAAGTACCCACTATAGAAGAGGGACAGGATCATGTAGGGAATAGACCAGGTGGGGGGTGGGATGAGTGGGAGGGAATTATAAGCAACTTTGTACAATATATCTACTATGATAATGTTTTGCATAGCTAGACATGTACAACATATACTGAATTACTTATCTTCCCAGAGGAAATGGGTGACAAGGGAGGAAAGTAATGGATCTGAAATTCGAGGTCTTAAGATATATATATATATACTATTATCAATATTCTTTTGCTTGTAATTGGGAGATAAGATGTGCAGGCATTGGGCCACAAAAATTCACCTTCCTCTAATGGAAAAGTCGAAGGGGGTATGGGAGAAGGTATGGGAGAGAGCAGATTGGAGGAAGCGATATCTTGCGGGACTGCTATTCTGGGAGGGTGGGTAGGGGAAAAACAGGGGGAAAATGATTGCAACTCATAATCTGGTGGAAATGAATGATGTAAAACAGAAGTTAATAAAGCATTTGTTTAAAAAAACATATCTATAATGGTCATGTTGTGAAAAAAAATAGACAAAAAATAAAATAAAAAAGTATACTTCAATCTGTATTCAGACACCATCAGTTCTTTTTCTGGGGGTGGATAGCATTTTTCATCATAAGACCTTCAGAATTTTCACTCCCCATGGATTCAAGTATCAATTCCATGCTGAAGATTTTAAGGTGTACTTGTCCAGTGCTAAACTCTCTCTTAACCTTCCGACTTGCATTTTCAATTGCCTGTTGGTCAGCATGAACCTGTAGACATCTTAAACTCAACATAATCAAACCCAAACTCATAATTTTCGTCTTAAACCCTCCTCTCTTAATTTCCCTATTTCTTTGGAGGGCATCACCATCTTTTCAGTTATGGAGGCTAACAATCTAAATGTCATCCTTATTTCCTCATTCTTTCTCACTCTTTGCATCCAATGCATTGATAGTTGCTATCACACATACAAAGTATGTGTGTGTATGTACGTGCATACATATGTGTGTGCATATACATATGCATATATGTATTATACGCACATATGTGCATTGTGTATTTATACATATTTGTGTCTGTATATGTGTGTACATATGTATATATAAATTCATATGTGTACACACATACATATAGCTATCTTTGCATATATGTTTATCTATTATTGTGTTATAACTGAGTATCTTTCTGGAAATAATAAAAGAAAATGAGTACATGAATCTAATTGTCCAAGTAATTACTTTAAGGCTGATGACTATATTTCCTTTAATGCAAATTGTGGGAGAAGATTGATTGACTGGAATTGTTTGCATTCTGTCTGTATATATTTTTATTTACTTATCTAGGTACAATCTGTTCCATGACTCTGCCCCCCAATAATATTACAAGGTTCATTTCCTCAAGGGTAGGTGCTGTTAAGTTTGTCTTTTCTCATTGGGTAGTACAATGCATGGCATAGATTAAGTGCTTAATGAGTACTTGCTGAATCATACCCCTAGGGTCCGGCTATGGCACCAATTTCAGACAAGGTATATTAGCATGTTCACAATAATACAGATGTTGAACCGTCTGCAAGGCCTTTCAGATTTCTAAATATTGGCAACTATATACAGGTAGGATTGTCCCTATATCCCACCTACGAGTGACTATAACAATGGGGTGAGGGCTGAACTGTGGATGTTTTCTGATCATTTTTCAAATAGCACTTTCTCTTCACCTGGGGCCTCTTGGAGTTTACCAGGGAAGGTAAAAACAATTGTTTCCTGCTGATCAGAAAATTCCACTCACAGTCCAAATCCATGCACCTAGATACTTTTCTTCCCATTGAATAGCCCCCATGAAAATCCTTGTCTGGCATCTTCAAACCTCTCTACTAGACAAAATAGCATGTTTCCAATAGCATAGACATTTTATCTCTAGCAGGATACTGAAAGATCATTTTACCCAGGATTAGGTAGGCTAGAGATAAGGTTAAGCATTAGCTAAATGTGGCCCCTATGTCTCAGTTCAATCATCCAACCATCGAAGATTCATCTTCTGATTTATTTATGCTCTACTTTAATGATTTCACAGAATTAAAGAATTTGACTGTTGGAAGGAATCTCAGTGATAATGTACTTCAACCCACACATGAAAGGAGTTTCCACTATAATGTTTCAGACAAGTTGTTAATCAGTACCTTCTTGAAGACCTCTGAGGAAAGGGATTCCCATCACCCTATTAAGGATCCCATTCCACTTTTGATCACTTTTAATTTTTAAGAAGGTTCTCCTCATATCAAGCCTAAAATTTCCCCTTTTCCTTTGTCATCCATTGCGTCTAGCTCTGCTATAGTTGAAGATTGTAACCATCTTCTTCCTGGGCATTCTCCTTTCCAGGCTATATGTCCTCAGTTTCTTTAACGTGAGCCTATATAATGGGTTCTGGAGAAGGCATATGTTATTACCAACCATGGCCATCACTGACAAAACCTTTAATTCTATATCTTGAAGTCAGTCATAGATTTATCTTTATTTTCTAAACTATCCCTTCCTCTCTCAAGTATGTCTGCACAAGATGTAGTGAGATTCTTGATGTCAGAAGTCTTAGAATCATTAGAACCATTAGAATTTGGCAAAGAAGCAGAGGCACTCCTTGAGGCATAAGGGGAACCATGGTTTTAAGAGTCCCTGTAAACTGTCAAAAGGCATTCAATTCTGTATATATTTGACTTTTAAATACCACTCTTATGTTTACACTGTGAACCTTTTGTAACTGATTTACCTTGATTCAGTATCTCACCTATAATGGTGATCTCTTTTGTCTCTGTCTAGCTCTTTCTCTGTGTCTCTGTCTCTGTGTTTCTCTCTGTGTCTCTGTCTGTCTGTCTCTTTCCCCATACACTCCTCTTTTTTACTCATAGTCTCTGAGCACTTTTGTGAAAATAAATACTACTGGGTTCAGTTGCGTACTTTCATAATTAAAATAAATGTTATATTCCATTTAGAACTAAGTGAAAATATAAACGTTTTCATATACAAGTGTAAAGCCATTCACAAGCAGCTTTCCAGAGGACTGCTGCTGTGAATAGCTTTTCAAGGTTCTGATTACATAGTATAGTGAACTCTCTATTCAGTAACAAATCAAAGCAAAACATTCACAGAAAATCAAAATACAGCATTAACCATGTCACAACTCAACAACCTGTCACTAAAATGGCCACATAGTTTTCACCAAAGTGGTCACATAGTTTTAAACAAAGTACATTCATTTAGTCAATCACAATATCCTTAATCCAATCACAAAGTAGAAAAGTCAAAGTTCTCCACCCCTAGGTCACAGTAAATCATAATCTTCTCAGTCAGTACACAAAATCCAAGTTAAGTCTTCTTTCATCTTGACTCAAGGCTGGCTCTCAGCTTCCAGGGTTCCTTTTCTGTGGTCTCAGCTTCAACTGTCACCTGGGTTCAAAGGCAGGTAGCTCCCAGTTCCTTGTCTAGCTTCTTGTCCAGTTCTTTGTCCAGTTCCTATTTCATATTGAAGTTCACAGTGCCCAGTCCACCTCAAGTCCTTTACAGTTCCTGGTTCTGGGAACACAAAGCTTGACAGAGCCACAAGAATATTTATACACATTGCTGGTACCATCATCAAATCACTATCTGCCTGTGAAATCAACTCAGACCCACCAACAAGGTCTGAGAACTCCACACAAATCATCAACATGGACATCAACACAGACCCACAAACAAGGTCCAATAGGTCAGCACAAATCATCAGTAATGTCCCAGGACCTCCAAAACCCTCCTCCAGGACTTCTGTAAACATAGAACCAGAAAATCTTCTTTCAGGGCTTCCACTAAGGTCCCAGACCTTCTGTACAAAGTATCACAAGCAAACATCAACATAGAGCAGACAAACAGAGTGCCAGGATACCACAAATTTTTTCCTTCTTGACTCTGCCACCATAAGAGTCCTCCTTTCAGTTCTGCACTCTCTACCCATGGCCTCTCCTTATATATGGTCATTATCTCCTCCCCTTCCTGTTGCAGGAGTTCATGAGTTCTAGGATTCACGAGTTGTGAGGTTCACATGTTCTGTTTCTTAACAGACTTGATACAAGGCTCAAAAGAAACTTGAACTGAAACAAGGTATTAATTCAAGAGCTGAAACAAGGTGTGAACTACTTCTGTGCTTGCCATTAGAAGAAGTTGGTAGACCTCCATCTAGTTATGAACCCAGAGGTCTGTAGATTCCATGGTAAGAGTCTCTACTTTGAATATGGTTCTCTTCCCTTTTGTACTACTTAATTCCCAGTCCTGCTCATTCCTGGATTCTGCTTTTCCCATAGTCTATTTGGCATAATGGGGCTGCTAGGTGGTGCAGTGGATAGAGTTCTAGACCTGGAGTTAGGAAGACTCATCTCTCTGAATTCAATTCTGGCCTCAGATATTTGGCAGCTGTGTAACCTGGGAAAGTCACTTAAGCTGGTTTATCTTAGTTTCCTTATCTGTAAAATGAGCGAGAGAAAGAAATGGCTAACTTATCTTTACTTAGAAAGCAGCAAATGGGATTATGAAGTATCAGACATGATTGAAATGATAAAATTTAGTATAATAGAAAGAACACTAAATATGGAATGATATATCTTGGTACCTACTTCTTGTGTTACGTTGGACCAGCTACTTCCTCTCTCTGAGTCTCAGTTTCCTTATCAATGCAATGAAAATAATTAGGATAGATGCCCCTCTAGGGAACCATGTGCTTCTAATGCCTGTGATCTAATGAGACCTGTATTCATTTTGACTCAATTGGAAGACACTTGTTATCTGGATTCAGCTGTGGCTAGCCCACAGCAATAATGCTGGTAAATGCTTCAGCTCCTTGTGTAACCTTCAAGATCCTTGTTATTCCCAAAGGAATCACAGAATCTTATACCTGCAAGGGATTTTAGGTATTATCTAGTCCAATCTCTTCATTCGTAGATCAAGAAATTGTATCTCTGAAAATTCAAGCAACTTGTCTAAGGTCACATTATTGGTATTTGACAGTGCAGCTAAGGTTTAAATAAGAACTTTATGATTCACAAGCAGTTTGTGTATGTAATAACATTGAATTTACATCTCACAACAATTCTGTAACATAAATGCTATTATTATCCCCAATTTACAGATGAGGAAACTGAGACAATGTCATACAGCTTGCAAATATATGAGGCAATCTGAAAACTGTTCTTTCTTTCTCCAAGTCCAGTCTTCTACTCTCTATACCACCTCACTCCTCCCACACCTTATGGCTCTCAGCCAAGCACTATTTTTTTTTCTCCACTGTGCTACATTTTATGATTTCTGTAATTCTTTAAGGGATATTAAAGTTGCTGAATTTGGCAGATGTTCCTGTAGCTTCTCTTTGTAAAAGACAGTTGGGGTTTGGTAACCAATGTTGCTGGTCCCCCTGGTTTCCCATTGTCTTCTTGATTCAGTTGCACTAAGAACCCCCTTGTGAAAAGAATGGCAATGGTTCCCAATTTCTCTCTCCATTTCCATTTTCTTTGGAGTCGAATTTGTTATAGGGGTTCCATTGTCTATTCCTGTCTTGTTTAGAAATGACTGGAGAGGTCATATCTGTAGTTGATTGGATATAGTAAAAATTTTACATGTGGGCTTCCTTGAAAGCAATCACAGACCTTTAAACAACTGAACAATTTTTGAAGAAAAATAGTTTTCAAATGTCATTCAAAGCTGCCAGTGGGGAACTAGTCTAGTGCTCATATGATATTAAACAAAAAAGCCTTATTTTGTGTTTTAAAGGGTATATTGAAGAACATAGCACTTTGATTTGTTGTGTTGTTGTTTTTTTACCTAGAAACGGGTCACAATATATGTCTTATTCTGCTTGTAATGTACTTTGCTCTATTAAATATTTCTTTTTCTGTTTGCTAAACTGGAGAATGCAATTTAAGGGGCAAGATGTATTTCTTATGTGCGTGGGTGTATGCTAAATGAATGGACTCTCAATATGTAATTTATATGAAATGGAAATATTAGCTTATCTTTACTCCCCTTCTTATACCAAATTATAAATATCACTACTATTGATTTGTAGGATTATTGCATTTAGAACCAAAAAGGCATCTCAATTCCATTTAGAAATAGAAAAGACTCCAGAAATCATTTAATCAATCCTTCCCTCCAATTTACAAATGAATAAACAGAGGTTTAGAGAGGCAAAATGGCTTGTTCATAAGCAAATCTTTGAAAATGAATGCTTTGACTCCTCCAAGGGTCTGTCCATTACATACTATTCAAGCACTGATGAGGGAAAAAAAAAGTTTATTTTTTAAATGAAATTGGCAAAGTTTCTTTACAAGCTAGAAAAAACACTGTATGTATATGCACTTACCATCATTTTAAAAATAGAAAATCTTCAGTATGGTGTTATGAAAATACATTCAACCAGAAGTTGAGAATAAGATTTGAATCCTGGTATGGCCATTGGATGGATACTTATCAGAGATTTTCCTTTTTAGGTAGTCAGTCACCTGCTATTTACTAAAAGACTAGTTGGACTAGATGGCGTTTGGTGACCTTTCCACTTTTGATGTTCTATAATTTACAATGCTAACTGTAATATCATAGGCAAATAAATGAGTCATTTTACCTGTCTAGCCTTAGTTGCTTCATTTTTAAAACAGAGTGAAAAGCATTTGCATTCCCCAACACTCAGAATTTTTGTGAGGGAAGCATTTTTTTAAACCCATAAACCTTAAAGGGTTACATAAATGTGAGTTCTCATTATAACTATTATAATTATAGGGGGAAGGGAATTTCAAGGTCCCTCATTTGGAACCTTCAAAGATTTGTCAAAGTCTGTCTGAAAAATTGAATCACGGTTAATCTCATAGTTTAAGGCATTTGCATCATTCACTTCTCTAACCATAGCTTTCTTCCTTTTTCTGTCCACCTGAGAGGTGGCATAGTACATTGGAAAGAGTTTTGAATTGGGCACCAAGGACCTGATTAAAAACTGCAACCTTTCTAACCACTTATTACCTGTGAGACATTGGCCAGCTTATTTAAGTAACCTGGCCTTTATTTTCTACTTTGTAAAACAAGGAAATTGGACTAGATGGACTAGATGACCTCTGAGATTTCAGCTGTGGTTCAGCTACGATCTGTAGATTTCCAAGGCAAATAGCAATAGATAAAGATTGTATCTGTTAACAGAATGGTCACTTTGTCCTGCTAGACAACTAAATTGCATAATGGACAGTATTGAGCTTAAACTCCTGCTTCAGTCACTCCCTGTTTGTTTGACCCAGGGAAAGTCACTTCACTTCTCTCAGTTTCACTTTCCTCATCTGTACAATGGGGGCACCAAGAGCATTTTCTTTGCCAGGATGTTGTAAGGATAAAATGAGATTATGTATATAAAAGGTTTTGTAAACCTTAAAGTGTTATATAAAAGCTATGATGATGATGATGATGATGATGACAAAGACGATGACCATGGTGATGACCATGATGATGCCTAAATACTGTTGCACAGGGTCATGAGGAACATGTAGAGACTTGACAGGATGTTGGGACTGAGAAAGCAAGAAATTCACACGGAACAGGAGTCATCCATCAGAGTCCACAAAAGAAAAGAACTAGATATTTTAAAACATCAATAAATCCTTGATTGCACTACAAGGGTCATCCCAACATATTAGAGACCTTCTTTGCTTTCTGTTGACATCAGATTACTAATGAAGTAAATCAAATCAGGTTTGAAATACCTCTCAGTTTACATGTGACATCAATAAATGCATTAGTGTTCTTCAATCATCTACTATGTTCCAACCATAGTGCAAAAAGTTGAGGATACAAAGAGAATAAGTTAAATAATATCTGTTCACAAAGAAGTAACATTCTGACAAAGGAGACAACAATCAGAATGACAGAAGCAAATATTGAAGAAATAAAAGTAATTAAATACAAGGTAATTAGAGAATGAGTCTTTTAAAAATTGCATCATTGTCCTTCAGATCAAAAGTGAGTTGCCTGACTCTTCAAGTTATTTTACTAGTAGAGGGGATATGAACTAACTCATTCTTTCTTCGCTGCCATAACCCATAGTGACCTAGAACACAAAAGGAGAACTATTGAGAGTAGGGACTGAGCTCCCTGCATCTGCCTATACTTAGTGTCTCTGTCTCTCTACATCTCTTTCTGTCTCTGTCTCTCTCTGTCTCCTTCTCGTTTTCTCTTTCTCTCTCTGTCTCTCATAGCAGCATAGTGGTATAGTGATGAGTGTACTAGGTTTAGTGTCAGAGATCCTGACTCTCTCACAGTTGCCTAAGTGGTTTGGGCAAGTGAATTAATCTCCTTGGGCCTCAGTCCCCTGATCCTTAAGAAAGAGTTGGTTATACCTGATAACTTCTAAGTTCTTTTCCAAGTCTAAATCATAGGGTGGTCATTGGAAGTAATATATTTAGAACTAGAAAGGAGCTAGGTAAAATTAAAATCAAGCCCTTCACTTCAGAGAAGGAAACAGGTATTTAACATCACTGGGTCTCAATTTATTTGGTAAAATGAAGGATATTTGCTACATTATTCCTATAGTGGTATTATGAGACTAACATGAAATAATGCATGTAATTCTACTTTCCACTAGTTAAAGAGCTACATAAATGTCAATCATGTTGTTATTGCTATTATTATACTTCTAAATCCTATCCTTTCTGCCATTTTGACTGACACTATTGCTTAGCTATTAGTATTTTTATTGATGAGTTCACATTCAACCAGCATTTTTTAAATGACTAGCATATACCAGTGCTGGCAATATGGAGGATGGCAAAGACCAGTCCCTACTTTCAACAAGACCAGTCTAGTGGAGGGTTACCAGTCATAGAAGAATGCTCCTGAAAGATGTTTCAATTTGCCTTTGGTTCAATTTAATTCAATGAGTATAATTTACCCACCTACTGTATACTGGGCCAATTTATTATAGGGCATTACTGAACATTTTCTGTAATTCCTGCTTTCTGACTTAAGCCTGGTCTACTGCCATAATGTACTGTTTTTCTATGCACAGCTGTAAGCACTACAAAGATAACGAAACTTCATGGAAACCCACTGTGTGATCAGTGATGGAGCTGAATGGTGCTCCTAAAGGCAAAGACCGAGTTTATTCCCGGGACAGTTTACAGTTCATTAGCAAGCAGCAGTCAAAGCCATCTGACAGTTGGCCAGAACAGAGTACTAAACTGGATTCTAATGAGCTTTGGAAAATGTCTTAGAGGGATGCAAGTATCCCAGGAGTAGCCCCTGATTGCCCAGAGAAAAATTGCGAAGAGTTTGATAGATCTTTGCCTTTGGAGTGTCTCTGGGGTAATTCTGTAATGCAGCATTAGGAAGGCACAGACACATTTTCACAGGAAGAGGCCGCTTCTGCCAAAAGCCAGTAGCAAACTTCATGAGCTCCACAGACTCCATGTCTCTGATTCACAGTGGTGAATTCAGCTGGCCTTGTGAATGCAGGACCAGGAATCTGAAGCCAGAGACTCTTACAGAGGATATGATGGGTGTCAATGAGAACTATTGAATTCTATGATAATGTCATAGAGTCATAGGATTTAGGAATGAAAGGGGATATTAGAGGGGATCAAAAAATAATATTTTTTAACAAAAAAAGAAACTGAGGCCCACACAGGACAAACAATTTTACCAACACAATACAGGGAGCTATTGACAGGGCTGGAATTGATACATAAATCTGCAGCTTCCATATCCAGAGTCCTTTCACTAGTTGCTATAATGGCATGGCTGAGGATACAAGTTTTTATCACTATACAGAGAAAATGTCCTTTTCTCTCTCGGTTTTCAGGAAATTTGTCAGTCAATAAACATTTTTGAATAATTATTATGTGCCAGGTAAAATATTATGTCATTTGATATTCAAAACAACCCTGTGAGGTAGGTGCTACTGTTATCTCCTTTTTACAGATGAGGAAACTGAGGCAGTACAAAGTTAAGTAACTTGTTCAGGATCATACAGCTAGGAAGTGCCAGAGACCAGATCAATCACTCCATCAACATTCATTAATCACCTACTCTTTGTCAGGCCAAATGTGCTAAGTATTGGGGATACAAATAAAGGTGAATGGGAAAAGACAGACCTTTTCTTCAAGGAGCTAATATACATAAATACACACACATACATACACACACATATGTGTGTATGTATGTGTGTGTGCATATATGATAAATAGCAGATAGGTATAAAGGGAAGGTGCTGCCATTAAGAGAGGTTGCCGATGGTTGTGTGAAGAAGAAAGAATTTTTATCAGGACTTAAAGGAAGCCAGAAAAGTCAGTATTTGGAGCAGAGAGCCTTTCAGTCACGAGGGAAAGCCAGACAAAATGCCCAGAAGGAAGAGATGAATTGTCCTGTTCTGGAAAAACCTAGAGCTTAGTGTCACTCCATTTGAATTCAGATCTTCCCAATCTGAGGCCTATTACTTTACATATTTTGTCTCAACTTTAATAAAGCATCTTTAATATTTTTCCTTTAAATGTCATATTTATTTATGCTAAGTGCTTTACAAATATCTCATTTCATCCTCATGATAACAATGTATAGGACAACAAAGGAGCCTAAGCTTTATTCTGATCACTTATGTTTTTGTTTTTGTTTTGTTTTGTTTTGTTTTTAACCAATATAGTATTTATGTACTTTATTAACTATGGTGATGGTTCTCAAACTTGTCAAGTGGTAAAACCCTTCAGAGAAAGAAAACCTTGTCAGAACATTTGTAATAAAATACTCCAGAATTATTATTTCAAATTTTTTCATGAATAAAATAAGGTTCACTTAAAAAAAAACTTGGGGTATTTCAGGGCTTTTGTAGCAGAATTTGGAAGAACATTGAACTAGATTAGAACATTGTCTCTAAGACTTAAAATTTAGCTTACAAATACATGACTAAAATTACTCAACTGTGAAATTGTCATATGTAGCATTATCAACAAAGAATAAAATACTTAAGAAAACAGCATAAGGAAAAAGTAATATTGAACAAAAGATGACCAGAACAAAATCCACCATATACTGAATCAAAGAATCCTAGAATTTCAGAGTTGTAAGGGTCCTCAGTAGGTATTTAGTACAACATATATGAGAAGAATCTGCACTACCACCAAACTTTTCAACTTGACATCCAACCTCTTCTTGAAGCCTCTCTTAAGGCCATTCTGCCCCTCCTTAGGCATTCCATTTAACCTATGGGATTTAGGCTTGATTTCAGGGCAAAAATAAACAAAACAAAACAAAAATCTATCCTAAAAATGAGAATTATTCAAAGGTAGTTTTAGGAAAGTATAAGAACTTTTTTTCAGCAAAGATATATAGGTGGGTGTGTGGCTCCAATAGAGAAACTGAAATAGCAATAGCAGTGATGATCATAATACTCATATTTATAAAGCACCTACTATGTGCCAGATACTGTGCTAAACTCTTTACAATTGTTATCTTATTAGATCCTCATAACGACCCTGGAAAGTAGTGGGTTGCCCCTCATTGGAGATCATCAAAGAAAATGTGATATGTTTTATTGTTTAATGTGGTAGTCATGTCTGTCTTTGCTGTCCATTCAAATTAAAGGGTCTATGTAGTAGAGATTCCTTCCCCTTCCCATTTCCCTTCCCTTTCTTCTTCTTTCCCTCCCCCTTCCCTTCCCTTCACTTCCATTCCCTTTCCTTTCCTTTCCTTTCCTTTTTCCTTTCCCTTCCCCTCTCCTCTCCTCTGCTTTTCTTTCCTTCTTTTCCTCTTTCTTTTTCTTCTTTCCTTCCTCTCTTTCTCTTTCTTCCTTCCTTCCTTCCTTCCTTCCTTCCTTCCTTCCTTCCTTCCTTCCTTCCTTTCTTTCTTTCTTTCTTTCTTTCTTTCTTTCTTTCTTTCTTTCTTTCTTTCTTTCTTTCTTTTTCTTTTTCCTTTCCATGGCACATGAGATAAGAGTTCCTGCATTAGAATCAGGATGATTCCAGGCCTGCCTCTGACATGTAATGGCAAGACATTTAATTTCTCAGTGCCTCAGGCAACTCTTTAAGACTCTAAACTGTGGAGCAGGTGTGGATTTGCATTAGTTGAGAGATTTTCATCAGGAGTCCTTTACTTCAATGAAATCATAGGTGTATTCCTAAAATATGGGTTAGACTACATGGCTACTAAGATATACTCCATCACTAAGTTTCTCTTATTCTGTGACTTTTAGCATATTGACTCTTTTGATACCCCCAGAGTATATGAGAAAATGTTCTAGGTACTAGAGGCTTCTCTATTTCCAGGGTTGGAATGGCTAGGTGGCACAGCAGACAGAGCACTAAGCCTAGAGTCAAGAAAACCTGAGTTTAAATCTGGCCTTAGATACTTACCAATTGTGTAACCCTGGGCAATGCATTTAACCTCTTTCTTTGCCTTGTATTCTTCTTTCTGACTATCTTGAGTTAAAAACAACCTAAAGAAAAAGAAACAAATGAAGAAAAAGTCTGTATTCTATATCCCAACACCTTGTCCAGAAATGGGACTGAACCAGCTGCCTTTTGACCCATCTATCAGCCACGAGCCACTGCACTTTTGCAGCCCTTCTGACAGTCCACTGCTGTCAGAAGGTCAGGTTGAAAATGAAGACGACACGAACAAGAAACGAAAGCGAACGAATGAGAGCACAGCTGATGGTAATAGAAGTCTGAATATGGAACCTGCACCAATGGCTCTCCCAATGTCGGACCCGAACGCATGGGCCACAGCGATGAATAATCTCAGAATGGCACCGTTGGGAATTCCAGGACAGCCTATGTTGCCAGATTTTGATCCAACTCTTGGAATGATGACAGGAATCCCACTGATAACACCCATGATGCCAGGCTTGGGGATCGTTCCTCCTCCAATTCCTCCTGATATGCCAGTGGCGAAGGAGATAGCCACATCCGGCGCCTGGTCAACGAGAAGGCGGCTCATGAGAAGGGGATGGAGGAGGCCAAGGAGAAATTCAAGCAGGCCCTGGCAGGGATCCTGGTCCAATTTGAGCAGATAGTGGCCGTTTACCATTCTGCCTCCAAACAGAAAGCATGGGACCATTTTACCAAAGCCCAGCGTAAGAACATCAGTGTGTGGTGCAAACAAGCTGAGGAAATTCGAAACATTCATAACGATGAACTGATGGGAATCAGGAGAGAGGAAGAGATGGAAATGTCTGAGGAGGAAATAGAAGACACTACTGATCCAAAGGAAAATGAGGACTTGGATGGGGAAACTGAATCATCGAGGTTAGATGACTTGCCCAGGGTCACAGAGATAGAAAGTGATGGAGCCCTAGTCTCTCAGGCTGAGGCACTGAAGGAAGAAAATGACAGCCTGCGTTGGCAGCTTGATGCCTATCGGAATGAAGTGGAATTACTCAAACAGGAACAAGGTAAAATCAGCCGGGATGAGGATGCAACCAAGGAGCAGCAGCTGAAACTCCTTCAGCAGGCTCTGCAAGGGATGCAACAGCACCTTGTGAAACTGCAAGATGAGTACAAGAGAAAGGAAACTGAGCTCGACAAAGTCAGGGATGAAAAAATACAGCTGGAAAAATTACTGGAGAATGTACAGGAGCAGGAGTGTAGAGTTTCCAGGAGCTGCGTTTCCAACCAGGAGAATGACCCACTGGAAAAGATTCCAACTAGCACCCCTGTCAAATCAGAGAGAGAGGCGCTCTTAGTGGGTATAATATCCGCATTTCTTCATGTGCACCCATTTGGAGCAAGTATTGAATACATTTGCTCTTACCTACAGCGTCTTGATACCAAGATTTGCACCAGCGAAGTGGAAACTCTCATGAGCCGCCTGCAGTGCACCTTTAAGCAGGAGATGACCGGAGTTGGAGCCAGCCTGGAGAAGAAATGGAAGTTCTGTGGCTTTGATGGTCTCAAGATGACCTAATCTCCTTCCTTTTCACTATCCAAGATCCTGGAGGGAAACAGTTACCTAAGCCTGGGAAATGATAAATATGTGTTGTTTTCGTTGGTTTTCATTAGTTTTTGTGATTGTTGCATAGAATTCGCTTTAGCCTTGTAGCTCCCCTTATGGAATCTATTGTAATAAGGATGAATTATAGATAGCACAGCACATTCTGCTAAAGGCCCTCGACAGACTGGCTCCAACCTTAAGTGTGGCCATTTCTCTCCCTTAGTGGGTTGGTTGGTTGGCTTTTTTTGAATGAAAACTTTTAGATGCTCAAAAAAATTACAGCTAGGGCATCTACTGTGTCTATACTACTGTTCTCAAGCCTTGGCATTTTGTTTCTTTTTTTAAGCACACTGTTATTGGAAATGTTTTGACAGTTTGTATATGATGTGTTTTTCCAAAATCTCCCAACCTATAAACATTTCTCCTCTCACAAGGAGCCATTGGTAGAACTTCCAATATCTGAATCGTCTTTCCCCTTGGTAATGCTACAGGAGGCAAGCCAGCCTCCACTCAGGCACCGGCAAGGGCGTGCACACGTGCACGCGCACACACACACGCGCGCATTTGGTAGAGATGCTTAACCTTGCCCATCTTTTGAAGACAGATTATGGTTCATGGGTTTCTTTGTTTTTGTTTGTTTGTTTTAACAGAATAGTCATGAGCCAGAAGTTGACACCTTTTCCAAAGTGGTTCTTTCTTCTCTATTAGGTAGCTTATTTCAGAATTTACAAGGAAAACTAAATTTAAAAAAAGGTCCAATATATTGGCATCAACAGCAGCCTAGTCTGGCTGACATGTTTACATAGTCTTCAGCATCATTTTGTAAATAATCTGCTTCTAAAGGCGGGTGTATTTCATTTTCTACAAACTAGACAAAAAAATGACTACATCAGTAATGGGATTTATTTTCATATTCTCTCTGCTCCAGCCTTTCACAGAATCAGTAAGCCCTTTTCTCCTGCCATCAGTGTCCCAATCAAGAGCTCACCCACTGCTGTAAATATTCTGTTTACTTCCTGTTGAATGTTTCCAAAGAGATGCTCTGAGTATCACTAGCTCATTGTACTTTCACAAAAGAAGGACCAGGGTTTCCTCAGTACTGGGTGGAGGGCAGCTCATGCCCCTGCGATAGGGCCCTCTAGGCTGCCAGGACCAACTGGAGTTTGCATTTGAGGGTCTGGTTCAGAAGTTCTGCTTAGTTGTTTAGTGGAGACAGGTTGGGGCTTGAACATCTGGAGATAAATTGGTCTGGCCTCTTATGTGGTGCTTTTTTCCCCAAATCAAGCATCCCCGCCCTTTAGTACTGGCTTAAAATAGTGTGCTTGTGTCTGCAAAGAACATGAGGAGTATTTCAGGATAATACCTTGTAAACAAGATGTCAGCACTGTTTCCAGTGTATTTTTCAATTAATAAAATAAAAAAAATTTTATGGCATCAAAAAAAAAAAATTGGGATAATAATAGAACCGACCTTCCACAGTTGTTGTGAGGATCAAATGAGATAATAATAGCAAAGAGCTTAGCACAGTGCCCAGCACATAGTAGGTCCTTTATAAATATGACTATTATCATCATCATTGCTGTTGTTGTTTCAGTTACTCTATCAGAGCTATACACACACCTATATACCTTTGCTGAAAAGGTTCTCATGGTAGCCTTTATCATCATTAGTATCATTAAAATGTATTTTTTTTGTTGTTTTTTGTTGGGTTTTGTTTTTGTTTTTTTGTTTTGTTTTGTTTTGTTTTGTTTTGTTTTTGGAGTGGGGAAGGCAGGGCAACTGGGGTTAAGTGATTTGCCCAATGTCACATAGCCAGTAAGTGTTAAGTGTCTGAGGCCGGATTTGGACTCAAGTCCTTCTGACTCTAGGGCCAGTGCTCTATTCACTGTACCACCTAGGAGTCCCTGTTGTTTTGTTTTCTTTTGTTTTTGTTTCCTTACTTGTTGTAGGTCTAGATGTCCCTATCTCTCCAAGGCTATATGTGTAATGACTGCTCACAGGCTTGAACCTAAAGGGATTGACCCAGAATTTTTAACCTGCTCCTTTTTCCTAACCTGGGCCAATTTCTTCCTTGTTAGGAAGCTTTATAATGCTCCACTCCCAGGTACTCACCTTATTGCTTCTAGATCTAGTACAGTATCAGTTTGGCTTTAATCCTAATTCATCTTGGGACTCCTAAACTTGAATGACTCATGAGCCTTAGCCTTCTCCTGTAGTAGAGCAACAGTGAGCAACACCATTGCTAGCCAAACCTTGGATGTCTAAAGCTCCATCTCTTTGGTGGATTTCCATGGCTGGAAGAGGTGCTCCTTTTGGAGAAGCAGTACCCAAAAAAAGTCGACATTTAACTACCTGAGATCAATGGAGCTTGTACTTGCAAGTTCAGCTCAGGTGTCTACCTTGGCTCTATAACTTGTATTCTACCTAAATATTGTGGGGAAATAATAGAAAGATGAGTTTCCCTTTGAGTCATTAGATTTTCCTTATTCAGTCTTAAGTGTCCATTCTCATATCTAGGGATTTAACAACTATAATTGTTACAAGTTTAGTTCTTACATAAATAAATGGGCCGTGTTCTAGAGCACAAAAACTATTGTTGACATGAGAAAATGTGGTATGGTAGAAAGAACAATGGTCCTAAGGTTAAGGGACACATAGTACATTCAGACTATGATGATAGTTGGGTGACTTAAGAAATTTACTTTACTGCACTTTGCCTCAGTCTTCCAATATATAAAGTTGGAAATATTCATCCTCACAGGATTCTGTATTATGGGATTTGTCTACCATTAGTCTTATAGAAAAGGAAGCTATTATTACATACCCATGTAATTTACAGAAATTTAAAGCCTATATATGATTCCTGGAGTCTTGACCTAAACCCATATATATCCATTCTAAAGCTAATGTTTTTTTTCTTTCTCATTGTAACTAATATCCCTTTTATGCAGCTTAAAATCCAGGTCATGCATATTTATATGTGAATACACAGTTTTCAACCTTTAAAAAAAATATCTGTTTTCCCCCTTTGCTCTTTTTCTGCTTCAAAACATAGAGGAAGAAACATTGAAAATATGTTGACAGGAGCCAGTTGTTGAAATAAAAATATGTTGACAAGAGCCAGTTGCCAAAGTATTTGGGGGCAGTCATGTGTGTCCTTTCCCTTTGTAATATAGATGCTTGATGGTAGAGATGTAGTATTCATGGCAGATATACCTCTACTATAAAATGTGTTTTCAAAGAGGTACCTGAGGTAATTTCTCCCTGATATTTCTAATCCATGATACACATGCATTCTCAGATTAGGTAATATCAATGAAATTCTCATATTTCTCTCTGTAAAAGCATAGTACTTTCAGTCACTAGAAAGTATAGTCATTGACAAATTTCTAAAAACTTACTCAGCTCACAGCTTAATAATAAGTGTCTGAAGTGTCTGAGGTCGGATCCGAACTCAGGTCCTTCTGACTCCAGGGCCGACGCTTTACTCACTGCACCACCTAGCCACCCCTAGACTTCAGTTTTACAAAATACCCGTAGTCCCATTGGATCTAGTACTTTTGAGAAGGATGACAGAGATAATGAAATTCATTGTACAGATCAGTTTTCACATCTCATTTTACCAATGGGGAAAAAAATGAAGCCTTCCTCAGGCCAGTCCTCTGCTTAAAGATCTATAATGGCTCACCGTTGCCTGGAGGATAAAATAAAAGGTCCTCTATTGGACATTTAAAGCTTTCTATAATCCAGTCCTATACTGTCCTTCCAGATTGACTTAACATTTCAATGCGTTACACATTCTTCATTAGTCTAAATGGTCTATTTGTGCTTCTCTTTATGTGTATGACATTGCATCTCCCACCCATCTGCCTTTACACAGTTCATTATGCTCCCCATTTCTGGACTGTTATATCTCCTCACCTCTATTTCTTGAACTCCCTAATTCTCCTCAATGTTCAGTAAAAGTAGCTCTTTCTACCCAAAGTCTTGTCTAATTCTCCCTGGTAGTCAGTCCTTCCTACCCTCATCCTTGCTTATATTTAAATTTTCTTAGTCTATATTGTTTTCTTCTAATGGGATATAAGTTTCATGAGGGCAGAGGTGCTATCTTCTTTTGTCTTTCTATCTCTGGTGCTCACTTAATAAATATTTGTTAAATTTAATTGAATTAAAGTCAGTACCTTCTCAGGACTCTAATTTCATACCAACCCAAACAAATCTCCATCATTTGTTTGTGTCTTGCCTTATCTAATCCTGATAACTTTGTTCTTGATGTCCCCAGATTGGAACAGACTCCTGCCCCTATCCCCCCCCACCATCCATCAATTTCCATTGAAGTCGCTCCCTCCATTTAAGAACTAATTCCTGATCTCCAGGAAACTTTCCCTGATCTCTAGATGAAAATGACCTCTCTCTCCTCCTGTTTCATTCCCTATGTCTGAGCCTCTGCTTTGCCCTTATTACATTTACCTTGCAGCATAGTATATTTAAATATGAGTTGCATACGTCCGATAAGCTTTTTGAGGCTAAGAAGCATGTGATTTTTCATTTTTTATGCGTAGCGCCTGCCAGAGTGTTTTGTGTGTATTAGATGACTAATAAATGTTTGCTGAATTCAATTTGAAAGACAAAATACATGGGAAAATTCTGAAGTGCTTCACATAGTATCTTGCAGACCTATCATCTCTAACTTTGTTCTAACTATGCTTTGGCTCCCTAGGGATATAGCACAGTAATATTATTTTTTTTCTGAATTTCACCATTGCAATTCCCCATTTCTGGAATTATTTCTTTCAATTACAAGTTTTAGAATGCTGGATTCCTTTAGGACTCAGTTCAGATGTCACCTTCTGAAGGAAGTCTTTTGCAATCCCAAAAGTGACAGTACCTTTCTCTTTAAGGATACCTTCCATTTACCCTGCATTTATCTTGTATGTGTTGGTTTATGTTGATATTGTTTTATCCACTAGAGTGTAATCTCCTTGAGGGCAGGAACTATTTTGGTTGTTCCTTTTTATCCCCAGTACTTAATATGCTTTTTAGAAGATAAGACATGCTTCAGAAATGCTTGTTGGATCCTTGATTATTTAGTAAAATAAAAGGGTTGGAAGATATCATCTCAGGCCCATGTAGAGGTCCCTAATTCTATGATTCTCCATGTGTTCAATGACATGAAATTCAGAGAAATGGAAGATGAAGATGTTTACCTATGAATAAGAGAAACTGAAAGGGACTTTTAAAAGAACAGTTCTAACCTATTTTCTAATTACTGCTGTTAATAAACCTAAAAAAATGCTAAATCAGACCAGAATTTACTAATATCAAAATATGTATGACTAAGTAATTTCTGCATTTTTCATAAATTCTACATTAATTTTTTTCTCCCATTTAAAGTATTCCATGTCTACTCTTTCCTTTGACCATTTTAAAAATAATATACTCCTGGGTCTGGATTCAGAAAGGTCTGTGTTTGTCTGTGTTCAAATCCAGACTTATTCACTTATGTCATATGACCCTGAAAAAGTCAATTAACCTCTCTGCTTTAGTTTCCTATCTGAAAAATGGAGATAATAATAACACTTACCTCTCAGGATTATTGTGAGGTTTAAAGGATATACTATTTATAAATCTCTTAGAGAACTATATAAATATTGGTTATCATCATCATTACATACATTTTATATGTAGACGATATTTAGGTTTCTTTGCAAGTCAAGAGTGTATGAAGTCAAAAGTGTACTTAAATGTGGAAAATTTGGCTAGATGAAAATGTTAAGGAAAAATTATGATGATTATAATGATGGTGATGATGATGATGATAGTGATAATTATGTCCTACATAGAGGCAACATCATGAAATGAAAAAGACCTGAAATTGTTATCAGATGATTCAGATTCAAAACCCCAGAACTTACTAGCTGTGTGACCTTGGGATGTCACTGTCTTGTGCCCAGTAGATTGACAATTCTTAACCTAGATAGACTTCATGAGGTCTGCAAACCTGCATGTAAAAAATATGTGTCCTTATTTTCAACCATCTCCAATGAAAATATAGTGTTTCATTCAAATATGAAATATATATATATATATATACATATATATGTATACACACACAGAAGAGGTCCACCAGTTCATCAGACTGACAAAGGCATTCATGACACAAAAAAGCTTAAGAAACCTTGGACCACATCAATACTAAGGTCCCTTACAATTCTAAACTTATGATCCTGTGATTTTTATATTTAATTTTTAAAAGTGTTTTCTATATGCCAGGTACATGGGTAAGGTCCTGGAAAATGCAAAGTAAAGAAAAGGGGTCCTGCCTTCAAGGTGCTTATACTCTACTGAGGTTAACAAAAGTTTAAATATAATTATTTCCATTTTATAGGTGAAGAAATCAAGGTCCTGAATGATTAACTGACTTCTCTATAATTCAACTGGAGGTTAAAACCCACCTCAGCCTTCTACTAGCTAGATGACCTTGAGAAAGTTATTTAATCTCCATCAGTCTCCATTTTCTAATCTGTAAAATGGGGAAAATAATAATAATCATAGCATCTGCTTCATAAGGTTGTTGTGAAGGTCAAATGAAATACCATATCTATTTTTTATGCATTCTACTTTGCAAACTGTAAAGTACTATTTACCTGTTTATTATTGTTATAATCGTTATATTAGCAATAGCATCAGTAGTTGTAATAGTAGTAGCAGAAGCAGTAGTAGAAGAATTAGTAACAGGAGCAGTAGTAGTAATAATGATAGTAGTGGTAGTAGTAGTGGTAGTAATAGGAACAATAGTAATCCATAGTAACAGTAGCAGTAATAGTAGCAACAATAGCTGTAGAGGTAGTACCAAGAGTAGTATCTTTTGTTGTTGTTGTCCACAGCAATAATAGCTAGTATCATACTCAGAAAATAATAGAAGCACTCACATCTCTGAGTGTGAAAAATAGGTGCAGTGCTGGGCTTAGAGTTAAGAATTAGGATTGCATCTCACCTGTATGCTTACTAGCTGTGTAGCCCTGAGCGAGGCACTGGACCTCTCTGAGTCACTTTCCACTTCCAAATGAAGATAAAAATGTTCGTAGTACTCTCCTCAAAGGATTCTTAGGTAAGAATCAGATTATTTAGTGAATGTAAAGTGCTTTGTTTTTAAAACTTAAAGTTTTCTATGATGCAAACTATAATAATAAAAACAAAATATCATGACAAAATCAAATGTTTAGATACAATAATAATAAGTAATAGCTATAATTTATATAGTACTTTAAGGTTTATTAAATTCTTTACATGTATGATTTTATTTTATCTACCCAAGAACTTTGGGGGGTAGGTATTATTATCCCCATTTTACAGAAGGGGAAACCGAGGCTTAGAGACTTTAAGTGACTTTCAAGGCTCACATAGCTAGTAATTGTCTAGACAGAATATGAACTCAGATCCTCAAATCTACCTGATTCCAAGCCCAGCACTCTATCTCTTTGATTCCTAGTTTTTGGATACATATATTTATTAACGTTTGAATTTAGAATAATTAAACACATATTTTTCTCAGATCATCAAGCAAATAAAAAAACCCTTCTAAAAATAACAGGATACAACAAGCTTGCTATTTTGAAAAAAAATATTAGAAGCATTCTGCATGTAGAACAATGGGCAAATGTATTCTCCCGAAGCAGAAAGATTAGATCACTGTAAAAGCCTCAAATTCTGGAAAAACTACCAATCTGCTATGAAGGTCAGTAAGATGGCATTTTTAAAGACCTTAGGAGAATGAATAACTGCGGCATTTTTCTATATGGATATATGTACACATGCATATGTGCATGTGATCAATTTGAGACATTTGGATCCATTTTTATCTGGCTATTTGCAGCATGCCTCTAACTTTACACATCACAAGGTTCCATTTTGGCATCAGCTCCACATACACATTTCTGAGAGTTCCACACCGCCTCTGAATCTTTCCTCAAAATGTTCTGACAGCAGTTTAAATGGTAAAGGGCCCGGGGATGTTTAAGGGATTGTTTTCATGGCCTATTGAAGGATAACAGCTTGCAGAGACAAGGGGGAGGTGTGTGTATGCCTGTGTGTGTATTTGTGTGTCTGTGTGTGTGATTTGTAAGTTGTCGGGGTAACTCATGTTTATTGTCATTGCTTCTACCACACAGAATGAGAGGTGTTGCATGGTGCAAGGAAAGTTCTCCCCAAATGACCCCAACAGACTGTGAGAATCTTATGTTTGGTAACAGTAGACTTTCTTTTTTCTTTTCCTGTTTAAAGAGATCCGGAAACTTTTCACTTGGTATAAAAGACATCATTACTGCTTCTTGAAATGTCTTCCTAGAGAATAACAAGAATCTTTCCTAATAATAACAATCTGGGGTAGAAAATACTATGGCGTATGAATAGAATATTGGTCCCAGGCCACAAGAAATGAGTTCAAGTCTTTTTGTTAGCATATGCTGGCTGTGTGACCCTCAGCAAGTTACTTAACCTCTGAGTGTCCCAGGCAACTCTCTAAGACTAGGAATTCCAATTGGTATTAGTTTTCCCACTGGAAATTCATCAATCAATAAGATACAGTTTGACATAGGTCTAGTTCAATAATCATAGTAATCCACATCTTTATAGCGATTTGTGGTTTACAAACACACTTTTCCCACAACTACCCTATGAAATAGGTTTTCTAAGTATTATTATCACTATTTTCCAGATGAGAAAACTGAGGACCAGAAATGTTGAATAATTCAAATGGTGAGAGAGAGAGTTTATCTAAATGTGACCTTGAGGGAGGTATAAATATATTGCTATGGAATCTTACCTACTCTTCTCCAAGGGAAATTTTTATTCTTATCTGGAGGGTAATGAGAGATTGTGGCCATGAGGCTGGTGTGTTTTCCTTTCCTCAGAGAAAGGATACCAGACTAGAATTACATCTACCTATGCCCTCCAAAAATATTGCTAGTCTAGCACATTCTTAGAAGTTCTCACTTAACAGAGGACTGTCCCATGGCCTATGCAAAAGCTTGACTACTTTCCCAGTTAAACAAAGATTATTACAAATAGCTAATAGTGAATAATCTCATTTATACAAGATATCAAAGATGTATATACCATATATCAAACAATACATAGAGTAACCAAACCTCCCAAGTAGACCCAATTATAGCAACGAGAGAGACAGAGACAGAGAGAGAGAGAAGATGAGAGACAGATGAGAGAGAGAGAGAAAGAGAGAGAGAGAGAGAGAGAGAGAGAGAGAGAGAGAGAGAGAGAGAGAGAGAGATCATGGAAAGTCAAAAAGTATGGTGTGACAAACTGGCCATAGGAACATATTTGAGGAACAGGTTTCTGTAAATGTCAGTTTCTTCCCAAAGTCAAATATTCTCTCCAGGGCCCTCTCTCTGAATAGAACCTGCAAAACCATGCGTCACTTCTTGAAACTGGAAACCAGAAGCAGATCTCTTCTCTCTAAAAACTCTTGTTAACTCTATGCTACTCACAAAGGAACACAACTTGCAGTGATCATTCTCTCTATCAATGAGTAAAGTATTATACAAATGCAACAGGAATAAACTCTCCTTAAGAGTGTCTTCTTCAAAAATATTGAAGTAATTACCTATTTAAGATGTCCTTCAAAGCCAAAATCAATTATCCCCAAACTACTGTAGTTCCACCGATCTCTCCTTCCTCTGGAGTCAGAGCAATTATTATTTTGTCCAAATTGAACCATATAATTTCAAGAACTATTCCACTTACATAGACATTTCATCCTTTTGTTCATTCCTGGGAATTTTCAGTTGCTCTATAAGCTAAAAGAAATAAGGTGCCATTTTTCATAACTTCTTTGATTTCCTTTATAGTTCATTGACTATAATGGTTTTTGTAAAGCATAGGTCTTACCACTTCACATACTATCCAATGAGCTCCAGTTGCTTCTTATTAACCTCCAAAATTAAATATAAACTCCTCTACTTAACATTTAATGTCTTTCACAATTTGATCCTTCCCTACTTTCTAGTCTTATGTTTTAATCTTCTCTACTCTCTCAATTATAGAATTAAACACAATTCCATTCATGTGAAATCAAGTAAAACTTCTATAATACCATGGTTGCCTTCCACATAGTACACCTGAAAGTCAGCAAAGCATTTGACAGTCTCACATGATACCTTTTTTGACAAGATGAAAGCATTTGGATTAGATGGTAGCAAAGTTAAGTGAATTTGGAATTGGTTGGATGTCTCCAAAGATTGGGCAATAGTGTATTCATTAAAGTTCTTTCTCCTATTTACTTAGAGAAATTGTAATTGGAATGGTTATATTTAACTGTTCTGTGTCTTGGAGTCTATGGAATGAATTTTTTTTTTCCTAGAGACAATCCATGGATTCTTTCTGGCATTTTGTTTTCTGTCTTCAAAAAATACAGAACACTTTCCTTGTATCTTTTCTTGCATTATCATATCTGGGCTTTTTGACTTGTTTTGTTCTTTTGCAAGGCTTATTATCCTTATTTTGGCCCTATGCATCCTGACTTTGAGATAAAAATATTTTACTTGGAGGTAGTTTATATTTTCATTTAATGGTTTTTTTTTTTTTTAATGGCTTACCTTCTTCAAGGTTTTCCTTCAGTTCTGTATATTAGAATTTCAAGTAAGTTATTCTCTCTTTGGTGACACTTGCAATCATGCATTAAAGTTTTTCTAGTCTGCCAGTTGTTTCTGCTATGAAGACCATAAATTTGACCACCACAATACTTACTTTTTGTTTTAAGCCAATCAAGAATATCAAGAATGTAGTAACAGGCAGCTAGGTGGCTCAGTGAATAGAGTGCCGGCCCTGGAGTCAGAAGGACCTGAGTTCTGAGCCGGCCTCAGACACTTAATCCACACAAACAAAAACCTAGCCGTGTAACCTTGGGCAAGTTACTTAACCCCAATTGCCCTAAAGGGGCGGCTAGGTGGCGCAGTGAGTAAGAGCGCCGGCCTCGGAGTTGGGATGACCCGAGATCAGATCTGGCCTCAGAAAATGAGCACCCATGCATAAATAATGACTAGCCATGTAACCTTGAGCAAGTTACTTAACCCCAATTGCTTAAAAAAAAAAAAAGAATGTAGTAACATGCTTTCTTGGGAATCATCAGGTTTCTCTGCCTCCGCAGGTATTAATTTGCTTTCCTTTGTGTTAGGATATTAATTTCTAGACTCTTTTGGCTGACCTAGAGCCCATATTTCATTGTGTTATTAATATCTTTCTTATTGATTTCTCTGCATACTATAAAAGTCATTAATTGAGTTTCATTCCTCTGGACATCTTTGGTAATTTCTGTCTTGTTCTCTTCTATTGCTCTATTGTCCATCTTCTTACTCCTTTCCTTTTGGTGGAGGTTGCCTTGAGGAATAGGATCTCAAAACCATCTCAGCCTTCTCTCATATTGGACAATTCATGGTTCAGCAACATAGAATTCTTCCCCAAATGACTTCTGGGAGAACAGCACTGACTCCAGCTATTTATTGGGCTCTTTTCCTACAATCTTAGTGGAGTTTTACATGACCGTATATATATATATATATATATATGACTTAGCCAGCTCCCTCTGCTCCTCAATTTTCTGGCTGAATTATTTTATAACATAAATTGCAGCCAAACTCCTGCCCAACCAGAGCAAACTTTTTTATTTTGGTTTTCCATGGCTTAATGTTGAATTCACTTCTCCTCATGGACTTCTACAGTCTTGCTGGAGCATAGTGGCCCATGGTGAAGGAAAGTTGCTGAGTGAGAAAGTTAGAGATTGGGGATTAGCTTTTTCTCTTGTGAGTTCACTGAACTGTTACCTTGTAGGGTGCATGGAATCCAAGACTGTGGAGGTAGGTGAAATTGCTTTTAGCTCTTGCACATAATTATTATTTAGAAGTTTGAGAGGTCCTGAGGAACAGAAATAATACCCAGTTCATTTCTTGCTCACATGACCCAAAATTATTCCCTGTTTAGCTTTTAAAATTTTTCACTACCTGGCCCCAACCTATTTCCAATCTTATTACTACCCCTCCATAGTCCAGCCTAAAAGACTTTCTTGCTGTTCCTCATATATGATACTCCCTCCATTCTAAATCTCCAAGCCTTTCCTCTGATTATCCTTCATGCCTAGAATAAACTTCTACCTCACTCCTGCCTCTCTAAATTCCTTTCATAAACTGATGAAAAGTGAAATGTACTGTGTACAAAGTAACATTAATATTCTAAGATGATCAGCTATAAATAACTTAGCTGTTCTCAGCAATACAATGATCCAAGACAACTCTGAAGGACTTATGATAGAAAATGACATCCAGCCCCAGAGAAAGAACTGATGGTGTCTGAATACAGATTGCAGCATACTTTTTTTTACTTTCTTTATTTTTCTTGAGGCTTTGTTTTGTCTATGTTTTCTTTCACAACATGACTATTATGGAAATATTTTACATGACTACACATATATAACCTATATCAAATTGCTTGCATCCTCAAGGGGAGGGAGAGGGAGAGAGAGAATTTGGAACTCAAAATTTTTAAAATGAATGTTAAAAAATTGTTTTTACAAGTAACTGGAGAAAATAAAGTACTAAATAATTTTAAAAAATAAATAAAAATGGGGCGGCTAGGTGGCGCAGTGAGTAAGAGCACTGGCCTCGGAGTTGGGACAACCCAGGATTGAATCCGGCATCAGAAAATGAGCACCCACACATAAATTAATGACTGGCGGTGTAACGTTGAGCAAGTTACTTAACCCCAATTGCTTTAAAAAATAATAATGATAATTTGAAAAGCAACAAAATTATCACTTGTAGCAGATGACATATTTTACTTAAAAAATCCTGGACTTACAAATAAAATTAATAGGAAAAATAATAACGTATCAGGATATGAAAGTCTAAATTTTTTTTAAATTAATTTATTTGCACTAACAAAAACTGATTGCGTGATAAAGAAAAAAAAACAAAATCCATTAAAAAAACCTACAAAATGTCAAGAATATCTGATAGTGAACATTCCAATACTCACAAAGGACACAAAAATACAACTGCAAGAGACTTCTATAAATAAAGAATTAAAACATTCTAGAGATATTAACTGTTCATGCTTGGTCTCTGTCTATATAATAAAAATGACAACACTTAATTAACTTATAAGCCTTAGTATCATAACAACCAAACTAATTGTAGTGTTACTTTAGAGAATTAGATAAAATTCTGGAGAAGCATAAGAAGAAGAATCTAAAGGAAAATCTTTAAAAAATAATGAGACTATGGGGGTGGCTAGGTAACACAGTGAATAGAGCATCGGCCCTGGTGTCAGGAGGGCCTGAGTTCAAATCCAGCCTCATATGCTTAATACTTACTAGCCATGTGACCTTGAGCAAGTCACTTAACCCCAATTGCCCTGCCTTTCCCCCTCCAAAAAAAAATAATGAGAATAAAAGAATCCTAGTTATATTAGGTCTCAAACATATTTGTCATCAGATAAATAAGAAAGTTCAGTAATGGTGAAATGATTAGGTAAATAAGGTCCAGAAGCAATTGAGCATGACATATTTTTTTTTTGCTTTTTTTTTTTGGAGGGGGGCAGGTAGGGCAATTGGGGTTAAGTGACTTACCCAAGGTCACACAGTTAAGAAGTGTAAGCATCTGAGGCCAGATTTGAATGACAAAATTTTTAACAAACCAAGGACACTGGTTTTGGCACAAGGACTTTGTCTTCAACAAAATACTGAATAATTAGAATTTGCCTTAGCAGAATTTAGTTTCATAACAGTCTCCAAGTGAATATATTACATAAATAGTTAAGGCCATAGCAGATAGAGAAGGAAAAGAAAAGCAGACACAAATTCAAAGACAGGGAGACAGAGAAGATGAGATATTTTTTTCATAATTATAGCTAGGGGGAAATCCTTAACTAAAAAAATAAAAGGTTGCTTTTCCGTCTTCCTCGGCCCCTCGGCAGTTGCCACACGCTGCCCCTCGTCCCGCCGCTGCCGCAGCCATGCCCCGAAAAATCGAGGAAATAAAAGACTTCTTGCTCACAGCCAGGAGAAAGGATGCCAAATCTGTCAAGATTAAGAAAAACAAGGACAATGTGAAGTTTAAGGTTCGCTGCAGCAGGTACCTGTACACATTGGTTATCACAGACAAAGAGAAGGCAGAGAAACTTAAACAGTCCCTGCCTCCTGGTTTGGCTGTGAAGGAGCTGAAGTGAAGCAATCATTCATTGTTAGACCTATATTAAAATGTAGGAGAAAAAAAAGAAAAAAAAAAATAAAAGGTTGATCAGAGAAGACAAAATAAACAAATATGATTACAGCAAATTAAAAAGTGATTTTGGAAATGGTTGAAAATTCTGTGTTATATGAATGCAATGGAATTTATTATATAGTAAGAATGATGAATAGGAAGTATTAAGAAAATATATTTGAAGAGCAACATGAAATGATAACAGGGTACAAAAAGGAGACTGACAAGAGCTATATTTATACCCAATGAATATAAAAATGTAGAGGAAAATAAATCAATAAAAAAGAAGTGAAACTCTCTATGAGCAAAAAAAATAACTTATAATCCTAGAAAATGGATAATAAAACATACTTTTCCCCCTCAGAGAGGTGTGAAATTCCTAAAATGGAAGACACATATCATCAGTTATCATCACTCAATTAACTGTTTTCCCTCAATGGCTTTTCTTCATTACAAGGAGGAATTCCAACTGGAAAAGCAAAAATATTTTTGTGATTTTTTTGTCTTATTTCATTAATAAAGCATTATTTGTTTTAAGCAGGTATTTTACAAGGTAAAAATTTCCAAGGTAAAATGGAAAGACAGTCTAGAAAAGGGGTCTGGCTAAAAGAAATACAAAAGAGCTAGTCTCTTTTTTAAATATAAACAATTTTTTTTCCTTCATCCTTCCAATGTGACCGAGGCAATCCATTATTGACATATAAACACTTGAAATCTACCAGCATGTGTATTATAGGGAGGGAATAGGGTAATATTAGGAAGGTAATTACATATATACTAAATAAGGTATCTCACCCTACAGGAGAGTAGAGGGGAAGAGGATGAGAGTGGGGATAATGGAAGAGGGGGCAGGCTGGGGGTGGGGGGAGGGAAGTTGGAAGCACCCACTTTTGAAAAGGGATAGGATCAAAGTAGAGAATAGAGCAAGTAGGGGGGTGGGATAGGATGGAGAGAAATATAGTCAGTCTTTCACAATATATACACTATGGAAATGTTTTGCATAGCTACACATGTACAACCTATATTGAATTGCTTATCTTCCCAGTGAGGTTGGATGATGAGGGGGGAAGGCAAAGCATCTGGAATTCAAAGTTTGAAAATCAAATGTTTAAAAATATATATATATATATGTGTGTGTATGTATAATTTTACATGTAACTGGGAAATATGATATACAGACACTGGGGCATACATACACACATGCATATATATATATTTATATATATATATATATATATATATATATATACATACATACATACATACATTCTATTCCCTTCAACTATTCTCATACTGAGAAAAGTTTCATAAGTTACAATTGTCATTTTTCCATATAGGAATATAAGTAGTTCAGCTTTGATAATAGGGAATATTCCCTATTCCCAAGCATGGGAAGCATGGTCAGAATGGTATTATAAATAATGTCACAGAATAAAGGAGTGAAAGAAATCTTAAACACCCTCTAGCCCATGTCCCCTGTTTGTGTGTGTGTGTGTGTGTGTGTGTGTTTGTGTGTGTGTGATGATGATGATGATATAAGACTCTGACATACTGGTGAAGCCTATGGATCCTGTTTCAGAATAAAGTTCTTAAATTTTTGACAAAGGATTATAAAGGATACCAATTATATTAAAATACACATCATTTTTTAAAATTCATCATCCCAGACCAATGTCTTCATTTCATAGACTATGATGATGCTGCTGAAAGAAATTAAATTATTTAACCAATGTAACACATGTGATAAGTTGAAGGATTCAAATACATTTCTTCTGACACCAAACTCAGTGATCTTGCACTACAAAACAAGGCAAGGTAGAATCAAGGCCAATGGTAGTCCTAGGCCATTAACCAGAAGGCATGAAGCAGTTACACTATTTTGGGATAAGCAAATCCAGTCAGGTGCTAGTTATAGAGGTAATGGTGAGGAACAATAGCTTACACTTGGAATTCCTCAGACATTACTTACTTGAGGTTTCAGACCTCCTGGCAATTTTTATTTGAACCTGTCAATGACCTTCAGGACCAAAACATGGTGGTATATAGCTATGCTACCACATGTATATTCATTAAGACAGGAATATTCCACCTACTCATCTAAACTTGTAATAACAGTTCTCTTCAGGGACAAGCGCAGATGCCAATGTTTTAGTCAATAAGCCAATAAACATTTATTGATCACCTACTAAGTGCCAAGCATATGGTAAGCACTGGGAATACAAAGAAGGGCAGAAGATAATCCCTGTTATCAACAAGCACAGTCTAGTGGAGAAATAGCATTCTAACAACTATGATGAACAAGATATAGAAAGGAAAACTGAAGATAACCAAGAGAAGGAGATCACTCAGATTAAGGACTGAGAAAGGCTTCTTAAAGAAGATGAAACTTTTGCTGAGATGTGATGAAAGTCAAGAAATTCTGGAACTAGAGATGAGAAAGGAGAGCATTCTAGGCATGGGGACAGCACTGGAAAATGGTTTATCATGTGAAAGAAACAGCAATGTCAGTTTCACTGGATCACTGAATACGTGGTATTTTGTAATACCTCTTTACTCAACTTTCCTGAGCACTTTACAAGGTTAAAAGATCATATATCTAAAACTAGGAAATATTAACGAAGAAGCCTAAGTATCATAGCATTAAATATTTAGGGCTCAAGGGGGTCTTAGAGGCCATCTACTCTGATGCCTCATTTTACAAATGAGGAAACAGTATGCTAAAAAGGTGAAATGATTTGCCCAAGGTTATGCAATAAGTAACAGTAAGAATTTTAATTCCTGTCCTCTGACTCCAAATCTGGCACTCTTTCTATTATATACTATTTTACATGCATTTTTACCAGTATGGCAGGCTTCTTTATACCATGCTTACTTCAGTAAGTCATATACTATGTGAGGAGAAAATAAATGATAGTGAAAAAAAGTTAAGTAGAGAAGATAGGCCAGACCAAATATACTCCCCAAATAATCTATATAGAAAGTAACACAGCCTTGAAAGCACTAGGGAAACCTCAAGTTAGGAAAGTACTCTAAAAATGGAAAAGAAATAATGAACAAAATTACTAAAATCTGATCAAAAGGAAATCTGTAACTATCAACTCATACATTCTTTTGTTAAAAATATTTTTTTAAGACTGATAAGTGTATGATATTTTATTTTTTAATTTTTTCATTTACAACTTTTATTTCCACAAGATTTTGAGTTACAAATTTTCTCCCCATTTTTCCCTACCAACCACCCTAAAACAGCAAGCCCACTGAATATCCCCTCCCCACTCTGCTATCTCCCATATCTTCCCCTATGCCCCTTCAGACTTGCCAGTAGGGCATGGTATATCTCTATACCCCAGTGTCTGTATATCTTATTTCCCAGGTACATGTAAAATAATAATAACTATATATATACACATATACATATGTGTGTGTGTACTTTAAACATTTGATTTTAAAACTTTGAATTCCAGATGTTTTCCTTTCCTCCCTCATCACCCAACCTCACTGAGAAGATAAGCAATTCAATATAGGTTGTACATGCATAGCTCTGCAAAATATATCCATAGTGGATATATTGTGAAAGACTGACTATATTTCTCTCCATCCTATCCCTCCCCCCACTTGTTATATTCTCTACTTTGATCCTGTCCCTTTTCAAAAGTGGGTGCTTCCAACTTCCCTCCCCTCCAGCCTGCCCTCCCTTCCATTATCCCCCCTCTCGTTCCCTTCCCCTCTACTCTCCTGTAGGGTGAGATACCCTATTTAATGTGTATGTCATTCCCTCCCTAAGCCAAATTCAATGAGAATAAGTTTGACTCATTGCCTTTTTCCTTCCTGTTCTTCCTCTCCATTGTAACATTTTTCATTGCCTCTTCTATATGGGATAATTTACCCCATTCTGTCTCTCCCCGTCTCCTGTCATTATATTTGTCTCTCACCCTTAAATTCACCTTTTAAGTATAATCCCTTCTTATTAAATTAATCCTGTGCCTTCTGTCTGTGTATACCTGTAAACATAAGTACAGATACTCACATATGTATTCATATGCCCTTTTACACTCCTATATAGACATATATGTTTGTATACATATATATACACATATGCATACACATGTATATACACATACACATACATACATATACACCTATATATATATACATATATATATATATATACATTTCTATACCCTTCAACTATTCTCATACTGAGAAAAGTTTCATAAGTTACAATTATCGTTTTTTCCATGTAGGAATATAAGTAGTTCAGCTTTGATAAGTTCCTTATGATTTCTTTTCCCTGTTTACTTTCTCAAGCATCTCTTGCTTCTTGTATCTGAATGTCAAATTTTCTACTCAACTTTGTCTTTTTCCATCAAGAATGCTTGAAAGTCTTTTATTACACTGAATGACCATATTTTCCCCTGAAACATGATACTCAGTTTTGCTGGATAGTTGATTCTTGGTTTTAATCTCAGCTCCTTTGACCTCCGGAATATCATATTTCAAGCCCTTCTATCCCTCAGTGTGGAAGCTGCCAGATCCTGTGTTATCCTGATTGTGTTTCCACAATATTGAAATTGTTTCTTCCTGGCTGCTTGTAATATTTTCTCCTTGATCTGGGAACTCTGGAACCTGGCTACAATATTCCTAGGAGTTTTCTTTTGGGGATCTTTTTCAAGAGGTGATCAGTGGATTCTTTCAACCTCTATTTTGCTCCCTGTTTCTAAAACATCAGGGCAATTTTCCTTAAGAATTTCTTGAAGGATGATTTCTAGGTTCTTTTTTTTTTTCATCATGGCTTTCAGGTAGTCTAATAATTTTTGAATTATCTCTCCTGGATCTATTTTCCAGGTCAGTGGTTTTACCAATAATATACTTCACATTGCCTTCTATTTTTTCATTTGTTTGGATCTGTTTAATAGTATCTTGATTTCTCATAGAGTCACTAGCTTCCATTTGCTCCAATTTAATTCTGAAGGAATGATTCTATTCAGTGAGCTTTTGAGATTCTTTTTCCATCTGGCAAATTTGGCTTTTTAAGGCATTTTTCTCCTCAATGCCTCTTTGACCTCTTTTGCCATTTTAGTTAGTCTATTTTAAGGTGTTGTTTTCTTCAGTCAAGTTGTTGACTCTCATTTCATAATTTTCTTGAATTTTTTTCATTTCTCTTCCCAATTTTTGCTCCACCTCTCTTATTCGGTTTTCCAAATCCTTTTTAAGCCCCTCCATGGCCTATAACCATATAGTGTTTTTCTTGGAAGCTTTGGGTGCAGGATTTCTGACTTTGTTGTCTTCCTCCTGTTCCATGCTTTGATTGGTTTTTTCCCAAAAATAGGGATGTAAAGTTGGATTGCTCTGTTTACTTTGCTTCCTTTGCTTGCTCATCTTGCCACTCAATTACTCGATGTTTGAGCCTTTTGCCACAGTAGAACTCTCCTACTAGAAAAAGGGGGCTATATCCCAGATGCTGGGGTTTTTGCAGCTGCCAGAGTTATTAGTTGGGTGCCCTCTCTGAAGTCTCCACATGCTCTGGTAGATTGTTCATGCACTCCAGGACCTCCACCCTAGACTGTGATCCAGAGCCAAACAGGTTAAAGCAAGAGTGATTACCCCTCATACTGGTTGCTTGGCCCCCCTACAATCTGCAGACCAGGAGTTTTAAAGCAGCCATGTGGAAATGGCTGCATGGCTACTGCACCTCAGCTTCTTCTTGCATTACAATCCCAAACTCCCTGTTCCCACAAAGTCTACACTGACCTCTCACTTTGTCTTTGGCATATATGGGTTGATAATTCTGGAAACCGCCACAGCTGCTGATGATCTGATGTCCTTTCAGCTGGTGACTGATCAGACCTACCCTGAGGCTAAAACCTTTGGCTTGGGCAGGGCTGGGCTCTGCTCCCAGAGCACTGAGCTGGCCCCTTCCTGCCAACCTGCCAGAGTGTCCTCAGTGGGAGATTGGCTTCTCTGTGTCATTTTGTGGGTTCTGTAGCTCCAAATTTTGTCTAGGGTCATTTTTTTACATGAATTGGGGGAGGTGGAAGCCAGAGCCCCATGGCTTCTACTCCACCATCTTGACTCTGCCCCCTAAGTACATGTTTTGAAGGTATCCTTGATTATAATATAAAAATAAAATTCTCTTTTGTAGGTTTTCACAAGTCATTTTGTTTAGCATATTATATATATATATATATATTCATATATGCTTATATTTATGATTATTATTCATTTTTTTCAGTTGTGTCAAACTCTTTATGATCCAATTTGTAGGGTTTTGTTGTTGTTGTTGTTGTTGTTGTTGTTGTTGTTGTTGTTTGGGGGAAGGTTGATGAAGATACTGGAGTGGTTTGCCATTTCCTTCTCCAGATCATTTTACAAATGAGAAACAGGCAAACAGGGTTAAGTGACTTGCCTAGGGTCATATCGCTAGTAAGTGTCTGAGACCAGATATGAATTCAGGAAGATGAACCTTCCTGACTTCCAGGCCAGCACTCTATACATTATTCAATTAGCTGTACCTAGTTGAAAGGTGTAGAGAATATAATATTTCTTTGTGTTTATTGTATTCCATTGCCTCAGTCAAACTGAGACTTGTTAAAGCCTTAGCTTGTAAAGGTTAAGGTCTCATTGCATTCTGGGCCATCTCTAATTGTCTTGATTCATATCTCGACACTTGACCCAGATGGTTCCATAGGAGAAACTGACACTGGTGACTTTGCACAGACTTCTCTTGCTTAAATCTTATTCACTTGCTTATTATGGGATCACCTCTCTAATTGTGTGGTCAGAATTTTCATTGATAATGCAGTTTTGATCACTGTTATGCATAACTTTAAATTATTTTGCCCTGATGGGTTTTCTCATACCTATTTATGTTAAGAGCATACTATCTATAGATATAGTTGCATCTACAGAGAAAATTGTTGACAAATAAGATATGAAATATATAACATATACTTATTGAAGGTTATCCCCACTATCATGACTAATATCTCTGTCTAGGGGCTGACTAGGAGAGTAATTCCTTACTAAATATGAGGTGCTCCAGATCCTACTGTTTAAAGATGGCATTATGGGGTGAGAGGAAGGGGGCAGAGCCAAGATGGTGGAGTAAAGCAGGAACTTGCTTGAGCTCTCACCCCAATAACGTACAATACCTGTAAAAATGACTCTAAACAAATTTTAGAGCTACAGAACCCACAAAATGACAGAGAGAAATACACCTCCAGTTGAAGTTATCCTGGCAAGTAAAAACGAAGGGTCTATCACACCGGGCTGGGATTGGAGCACAGTCCCACCTGGGCCACACCAGCACAGACCAAGCCAAAGTAGACTTCAGGGGGACTGAATCCCTGGCAGCTGTGGCAGTGTCCAGACTTCTCAACCCATAAACACCAAAGAGAAAGTAAAAGATCAGTGGGGAAATTCTGTTGGACCTGCGTGAGAGAAGAACACAATCTACCTATGCCCCTGGAGCTACAGAGGTGGTGGTGGCAGGGGCAGCAGTGGCTACTTCCAGAACCCCAAGCCCACAGATAGTGGGGGGACCAAGCAGCTGATCAGAGGGCAATTAGAGGTATCTCTTTGCTTGACCTGAGGCAGGATTTTATTGCTTTGTCCTGCTTATATACTTCAAGGAAACATATTAATTCAATGAAATAGAGGACTTTCAAGCATTCTTGATGAAAAGACCAAAGCTGAACAGAAAATCTGACTTTCAAATACAAGAATCAAAAGAAGCATGAAAAAAGAGAAACAGGAATGAGAAATTATAAAGAACTTAGTAAAATTGATCTGTTGACATTCCTACATGGAAAGATGATATTTGAGACTTTTTTCAGTATCCAGATAGTTGAAGAGAATATATATGTGTGTATGCACAAATGTATATATGTGTATATGTGTGTATATGTATACATAGACAGAGAGTACAAGGTAAGTTGGATATGAAGGGATATTTCAAAAATAAAGTTAAGAGTTGAGAAAGGAATATATTGGGAGAAAGAGAAAGGGAGAGATAGAATAGGGTAAATTATCTTATATAAAAGAGGCAAGAGAAAACTGTTAAAATGGAAAGGAAGACAACGGAGAGGAAAAGCAGAGAGGTGAAAGGGAATGAGTCAACCTTACTCTCAGTAGATTTGGCTTAAGGAGAGAATAACATATATACTAAACTGGGTGTCTTATCCTCCAGGAAAGTAGGGGGGAAGGGTATATGAGGGGAAGGTGATAGAAGGGAGGGCAGATTTGGGGAGGGGGTGGTCAGAAGCAAACCCTTTTGAAAATGGACAGGGTCAAAGGAGAAAACAGAATAAATAGGGGTGGGATAGGATGGAAAGAAATATAGTTAGTCTTTCACAATATGACTAGCATGAAAATGTTTTTCATAACTACACATGTATAACCTATATTGAATTACTTGTCTTATCAATGGGGGTAGGTGAGAAGGGAAAAAAAGGAGGGAATCTGTAACTCGAAATTTTAAAAACAAATGTTAAAAATGTTTTTTACATGCAGCTGAGAAATAAGATATACAGAAAATGGGGTATAGAAATCTATCTTGTCCTGAAAGAGGGTAAGGGGGGAGTAGGGGGATAGAAAAGAGGGAAGACCAGGGAAAGGGGTAATCAGTATGCTTGCCATCTTGGGGTGGGGGCTAGGGGAGAGATGGGGAGATTATTTGGAACTCAAAATCTTGTGGAAATGAATGTTGAAAACTAAAATAAATAAATAAAATTTAAAAAAATTTAAAAGATGACATTACTATCATGCTACAAGGCCTCCTGGTCCGTACTCACTTGAAAGACAACATTCTAACAATATATACACAATGCCTTAGTTTCCATATTACAACATATACTTGTATATAGCTGGGTCATTGTTAGTCCATCAGTATATCAGGTCATTATTAATCTAAAATCATATATATATATATATATATATATATATATATATACATATACATATACATACATATATATGCGTGTGTGTATGTGTGTCTATGTATATATGTGTGTATACATACATGTAACTGTATCAACCTATATATGTGTGTATATCTATAATCTATGTGTCTATACCAGAAGTGGGGAAGCTGCAGCCTTAGGTGTCACCTTTTGACTGAGTACAAGTTTTATAGAAAAAAAAAGTCCTTTTATTAAGGATAATTGTTCTGTGAAGTTTGGATTCAGTCAAAGGCTACACTTGAGGACCTAGGTGTCCTCAAGGCTCCATATTCCCCAGTCCTGATCTATATATTTATGAATCTATCTATCCATCTATCTATCTATCTATCTATCTATCTATCTATCTATCTACTACCTATCATGAACTGGCAATGTAGATAGATAAGAGACTGATTTCAGAATCAAATATTTCACTGCAGAGATGTATTTCAGACAAGGAAGTGATCTGTCACATGTCTACAATTAGTGGTCACAGATAGATGGCCAGAGTGCTGTTCTGGTACCTACAAATTCAGTGCAGAGTAATATAAAGCAGTGTCATGAAGAAAGTTAAATAAGAAGGTACTTTATGTATGCATCTAAATATAATAGAGCATTAAACTGCACTGCCCAATGGCTGGCCCCTGCTTTCCTGACAATTGTACATTTCTTATTGGCTCAATGTCCCAGGGTTTGACCCAAGTCATTCAAGTTCCCAGGGAAAGGATGTCATTGGGCAAGTAACTTTATTTTCTAAGTCTCTGTTTCCTCATATATAAAGTGGTAGGCTTGGAATAAACTACTTCTAAAGTCCTTTTAAACTCTAAATCCCATGAAAATGAGAGAAAAAAAATTCTTTGTAATCCTCTCTCTTGACTATGGAAACAAATGAGATGATATATTTAATGCACTTGGTAAATTTTAAAGTATTATATAATTTGTTAGTTACTATTAATATTATCATCATACCATAATCAACCACAAGGTTATCAACTGTGTGGGGCTGGACAGGTTAAGACAGGTTAAGTTTGGATTAGTTAGCTTACTGATGATAGAAACTTCAGGTTACCCAACAGATTAATGCACAAGAGTGTGTTTTGAAGTGCCTAGTTCTTGAGGAAGTAAGTAATTGTGACTGTTAAAATGTGTGTTCTTTTGCTCTCTAAAATCACACTTGTACAAGTAAGGAGACAAAAAGAAATAAACGTTCCTTAACTTTTAATTGTGTAGGGAGTTGAAGTCAAGATATCTGAATAGAAAAAAACTATACAGTTAACCTCTCCTAGTATTGCCCTCCAAAGTGCTTTAAAATAATGCCTCAAATTGAATTCTGGAACTGCATAGACAACAAAAGGTTGAAGTGAAACATTTTTTCCCTTTTTTTTTGTCTTTTATTGATTAATTTTAGTTTTCAACATTCACTTCCACAAGATTTTGAGTTGCAAATTTTCTCCCTATCTCTCCTCTCCCTACCAAAGATGGAGTCCATTCTGATTACCCTTTGCCCCAATCTGCCCTCTCTTCTACCACCCCCCCTCTTATCCCCTTCCCTTCTACTTTCTTGTAGGCAAGATAGATTTCCATACCCAATTGAGTGCATATTCCCTCCTTGAGCCAAATATGATGAGAGTAAAGTCTTTTTTCAAGACCAAGAAAATTTAGGATGTCAGAAAGAGAGGTCCGTGTCACTGGGGTGACCCCGAGTGCACATCGTGGCAACACCAGCAGAACAGTAGCAGCAACAGCTTTAGGAACTCTCGATCCAGAGACGATATGAAAATTGGAAAGAAGGAAATTATAGGGGATCCCTGTGCTAGAAGTGGGCATAGGGCAAGGCACTCTTTGGCAACTCCATTGCCAATATTTACTTCTAGGTCACAGTTCTAGGGTGGAGAGAAAGGCTAGCATTGCAGTCCCAAAGAAGCAGTGAACTTGAAGAATAATAGTGCTGGTAGCCATGAAGAAGCAGTATCTTTTCTGGGTAAGAACCAGAGCACAAACAAGGAGAGTAGTGACCACACCTCTCCCAAGATCTCACCACCTTGGGAATATTGAAAATTTA